>APFE031390252.1:55227-80646 GCA_000404065.3 Pinus taeda | reverse complement strand
GAAGTTCAGGACCCGAAAAAACTGCTAAAAATAGTAAATTGTGCTACAATTACGGAAACTGAAAAATTGAAAGAGATAGTTGCGGGGGTCCAAATGGGATAGGTGGGTGGCCACCAACATCCACCTAGATCATTCCTCCCCCCTTAGAAAGCAATGGTCCCCATTGCATTGAGTTCCTCCATCTGCTGAACTTGTCTTGCAATCTCTGATGTGTTCAGTAATGGTGGGAAGCATGGTCGACGACAGTCCACATTGAACACTCGATGCAAGCGAAGGAATGAAGGAATGTTGTGCTTCAAAGCATTATTGCCCGTAGCCTTGGTACTGGTGTAAGGACCATGTCGGAGTGGTCGATGCTTCTGATGGGCTCTTGGAAGGTGTTCTTTCTGCAGATGCAACCAGACTTTGTTGCCCACCTGAAGCTTGTGTGGTACCCCTGTGGGTGAGGAGAAGTTGTTCCTGTGTTATGTCATGACCGTATCCCTTTGTTGCTGCTGCTGCATGGAGGAACCCTTTGCGGTGGTCATGGATGTAGCAACGATCTTCCCCTTACTTTGGGAGTGAACCAGACAGAAAATAAATTTCCTGGTCTATGATATGAGCTTGCTACCTTTCTTAGCAGTGATCAAAGATGTGGCGATAGGTGGGGCTACCTCTGGTATCCTATATAATGAATTATTCAAAGAAATAATGACAACACGAGGCCTTGACTCATACACAGCATGTCGCTTCCACAAGTATGGCTGGCTTAATAGTACATCACAAACATCCAGAGGTGTAACATCACATAATACCTCGTCTGCGAAGGGCTTGATGCTGTAGGGAAGGCGGCACTGCTGACGAACTTTGAGATCTCGTCCTTCATGAGGCCACCTGATACTGTACGGCTATGGGTGTGGTGTAGTCGGTAGGCCCAACCACTTCACAACCTCTGCTGAAAGGTTCTTTTGGCTACCACTGTCAACAATGAATTGCAGCGGCGAACCCTTCACCCACATCTGTGAGTGGAAAAAGACGTTCCCCCTCCTCTGGCTCTTCGGGCTCATTCTTCTGGATCTTGGCAGTGGCAACAGTGGCACTGGGATCCGCATCAATGATCTGCTTCCCTTTGCCATTCCCCTTGTCGGGTTCTGGCTCGGGGTCGGAACATGTATCTGATTCGGAAGCCTTCAACTCGGCCACCAATGACTGCTTGGTCCGACACTCACTTGTGTTATGAGTGGGACTCTTGTGGAAATCACACCACTTCCTGTGTCCTTCTTGGGTTTCGTGGTGTTGTTCTTTTCTTGTGGCTTCGACGGGTTGTCTTGGGTCACCCCGCCTTGGCTTTGTCCTTTGGGCTTCGGATTTGCAGATCCAAAGTCTCTCTTCTTCTATTTGAACTTTTGCTCCATTTTGATAGCGTATCGGTATGCTGTGCCGAGTGAGGAGATGTCCAAGAACTCCATCTCTTCCTGGATGTATCTGTGTAGGCAGCCGCGGTATTTGAGCACTAGATGCCGCTCAGAATCTTTGATACCTAACTGTGTGCGAAGGTATGAAAAATGTTTGTGAAATCTGGAACATCTTGGTCTCGTCCCTGCCGCAGTGTGGTCCATTTGATGTATTTGTCCTCATAGCTTTTGACAGGGTAGTACTGCTCCTTGATGGCATCTCGAAAGTCATTCCAAGTGGGTGCGGCTGAAAATAATGAGCCTGTACTTTCATCCTTCTGCTCGCAGTAGGTTTCCCACCAGTCCTTGACGTGGGGGGCTGCTTTGAGAAGAGCGAAAACCATCTTTTCCCGACTTGAAAATTCATGAACAAAGAAATACCCATCTAGCAGATTTAACCATTTATCTACGGCATCTGCGTCTATTTTACCCTCGAAGATGGGGATTTCGAAATTAACTTGTACCTTAAAGGGCGTCATGTTTCCAGAGTCGCTGCTGGAAGCCGATGTGTCACCTCTAGGTAGCTGCTGAAGGATCTGCGCAAAGCTATCCATCATCGCGTTCCGTTGCCGCTCGAGTGCTTCTTCGAGCAAGATTTTGATAGGATCTCCTGCCCCCTCGTATTTCTTCTCATCCGCCATGGGAGGCCTTCAGGATTTGCGAGGCTGGTCTTGCAAAGGTTCGACTAGTTCAAGCCCTAACTCCTTATATCTTGACCTCGTCGGGGACATGCAAAGAAAAACCGAGAAAAAACAGATCGCTCTGATACCACTGATCCGAATTTAAACAGGAACGCAATAGATTACAAAGATAACCATAAATACAGAGATGCGATAACCATAAATAAAGAGATGCAGCAGAAATAATACTTCATTTAATTAATGGAAAATACTGAATATGCTTACAACCAGAATCGGAAATAAACCAGCTAGGGCGATGGTAGCTTATCTCTGAGAAGAGATGTGCGACTACATGCCTCTGAACCGTTCCAAACTTGTGTTACAATGAGGCTCGAAGGCCTATTTATTATTGAGAAACAATTGAAAACCCTTCACATTCCAAAACCGACCCTTAGAAGATGAAACGCCCAATTGTGGCCCCGTTTGGGTAATTGGTACATCAATTCCCGGGGACGTAACTTTGGCATACGATCTCCCGTTTGGACGTGTATGATAAGCTCGTTTTAGAAAAGATCCATCTGAGAACTTACCATTGTTAAGAATGGGCAACATCGATCCATGCATGGACCCATGTTGCCCCTGGATTCCCAAAAATGTCGTTTAGGGCCTCAAAACGGCTCCGGAAGTTCAGGACCGAAAAAAAAAATGCTAAAAATAGTAAGTTGTGCTATAATTAAGGAAACTGAAAATGCTGAAAGAGACAATGATGGGGGTCCAGATGGACTTGGCAGGTGGCCACCAATATCCACCTGGATCAAGTACGTACGTGCTGACCTACAGAAGCTACAACCTTCTCTTTTCCTCTAGGGACCACGTTTCATAAATTTTTAGACTGGATCCATGAATATCACTCAAACATCAAGTATATCTGCATCAACCAATTTCCTTTGTACAAACCAATACTGAATCAACCAATAACTTCTTAGAATACTGTAACCAGAAAACAGTACCAACAACCAGACGCCAATTCTGAACCTAGAACACTGCAACAATAAACAAAAGTAGCTAAAACATATTTCATGAGACGTACACTACTTCACAATGTAGAAACCTGCGTACATACACAGTTGTATCAAGGCCAACCAGTGTATACGATGTCTTCACCTTCCGAATCCCCGTGTATACGCGCCTCTGTTGTGCTGAACCTTCGTATATATCTATAAAAGATAATTTACCCTTTCACTTAATCAGACATCAGTTATACCCAGATTATCAGATTTATAGATCTAATCATGCGCTAATTATAACAGATCAAAATCACACAATGCTACTACTATTCAAGATTTTGACCCATCAATAGAACTTATCCATCTTGTAATGCTTAGGTTCCTCCTTGATTCAGATCCAACTATACACCACAAACCAATCACCAGTATTCCAGATCTTACTCTACTTAAGATATTCAATACTTGAGTCAATACTCTTTCCAAATGATCTCCTTCCCTTTTTATAGTCTTAGGCCTTACTCAAACCATGGTCCAAAACCATTGAGAACCAATACTAGGGACCCAATACCTAGGTTCAACACTTTGGATGCAATACCAAGGACCAAAACCATAGGTTCAAATATATCGGACTAAATACCATGTACCAAACATAATTTTTCCCACATGTACGCGCTTTTCTTTGCATGAAAGTGTGTGCATACATATGCACACCTTTTGACCAGTAATCCCACGTGTATACGCGACTTTGTTAAGAAGAACCTGCATATACCTCATTTTCTTTTATTCTGAGAGCCTGAACTATGATCTGCCATTTGAGTGAGTTGCCATCAAGGACAACACCTGTGTCATAAAGCCAACAATCTCCCCCTTTGGACTTGATAGCAACCCCAAATCACTCAAAATCATTCTCCCCCTTTAACATCAAGGGAAAAGGGTTATGTTCCCCTTGAGTACATGCTAAATTCTCTACTCTATTGTGCTGGCCAAGCTCCCCCTAACTGTAGGCAAGGTCTGCAAGAAGATGTTCTACAAAAAGAAACATGACTTTATCCATCATAAATGACCTTCCTATCACCAAAGACTCATACATACATCCATCTCCCAACCAAGTGGGAATATACCAATATGGACTCAACCACCCAACCAAGTGGGGATACATGATAAAACAAGAACATTACATCATCCATCCCAGGCATAGTGGGGAAACCAAGATAGGCCGTTACATGACCTTGATAAGAAAAGAAATACAAGACATAGAGACGAAATATCTACAGCAAGACTATGATAGTTATCAACAACTAACATCAGCAGCATCTGTCAATCATCATTCAGACCAGCAACCATGTTCTCCCTCCGCACCTGTTCCATTTGAAACCAAAACAACTTGAAATTGAACCAAGATCTTTTAAGATAATGCCAACAATGCATTATTAGAATATATGCTCCCCCTGAACCTGTGTCAGATGGTCTCTGTCAGACCCATATCAGACTCTTTTCATCCATAGCCTGGTCCACAGAATGTCTTCAAACCAACATATACACAACTGTATCTTCATAAATCGGCGTATGTACGCGGATCCTCCATAAGAAACTAGCGTACAACCATTAATATCTGAAACAGACAAGTTTCAGCAACAAGATGATGCATCAACTACTCCCAGCTTATGTCTGAGGTATTCAAATGTCTCCATGGGCAGTGTTTTGGTGAGTATATCAGCAACTTGTTCCTTAGAGGGAACATACTCCAATTTGATCTTTTATTCAAGCACTTGTTCTCGGAGAAAGTGATATTTGATAGGTATGTGCTTAGTCTTTGAATGCATGACATGATTCTTTGAAATATTGATTGCACTTGTATATCACAAAAAATGGAGATAGGTGGAGTACAAGTGATTTGAAGGTCTTGCAATGTTTGCATCATCCAAAGGAGTTGTGTGCAGCAAGATGCAGCAGCCACATATTTTGCTTCAGCTGTCGATAATGCAATTGAACTTTGTTTCTTGCTGAACCAAGATACTAATCTGGAACCCATAAAGAATGCACCACCACTAGTGCTTTTTCTATCATCCACGCTTCCTGCCCAATCTGCATCTGCATATGCATGAAGTGTGAGATCTATATCTCTAGGATACCATAAGCCATAGTTATGAGTTCCTTGAAGATACTTGAAAATTATCTTAACTGCTTGAAGATGAGTTTCCTTTGGATTTGCTTGAAACCTTCCAACTATTCCCACTGCATGCATAGTGTCTGGTTGGGTACCTATTAGATAGAGCAGACTACCAATCATGGATCTATAGGTTGGTTGATGTACTGCTGCTGATTCATCATTTGTGCTGAGGTTGCATCCTATTACCATAGGGGTGCACACTAGTTTCGAATCCTCCATCCCATATTTCTTCAATATCTGCTTGAGATACTTGGTTTGTGATAGAAAAATACCATCTTTGTTTTGTTGGACTTGTAAAGCAAGAAAATATGTGAGCTCACCAAGCATGGACATTTCAAACTCTTTCTACATCACCAAGGCAAAATTTTGACTCATGTCTTCTTCATTGCTACCAAAGATGATATCATCAACATACACAACAAGTATTAGCAACTTATCATTGTCAATTTTTATATATAGCTTGCTATTTGTTGATCCTTTTATAAAAACTTGTTGATTGAGGTACTTATCCAACTGGTAATACCAAGCCCTTGGAGCTTGTTTAAGGCCATAGAGAGCCTTTTTGAGTCTGCATACAAGTTTTGGATCATTTCCAAGAATAAACCCATCTGGTTGTTCAATATATACTTCTTCATCCAAGTCTCCATTCAGGAAGGCAGACTTCACGTCCATTTGAAATACTTTGAACTTCTGAAAGCTAGAAAGAGCAAGGAACATTCTTATGGCCTCAAGTCTAGCAACTGGTGCAAAATTTTCTTCAAAGTCTATACCTTCTTGTTGAGCATACCCTTTACAAACAAGTCTGACCTTGTTTCTAATCACATCTCCATTTTCATTCAGCTTATTTTTGAATATCCATTTCGTTCCTATGAAATTCTTATCTTTTGGTCTAGGAACCAACTCCCAAGTGTTATTCTTTTCAATCTGCTCAAGTTCTTCCTCCATGGCCTTGACCCAGCATTCATCTTTGCATGCCTCTCTTACATTTTGTGGTTCAGTGGAGGAGAGTAATGCTAGATAACTTGAAGCTTCTAAAATGGTTCTTCTTGTTTGTACACCTGCCTCTTTCTGCCCCAAAATTTGGGTTTTTGGATGATTCTTCTGAACGTACCTGGATGGAGTCTTTTATTCTATTTTTATCTGTTCTTCTGGTGCCTCATGGGTTTCTTCTTCATCATGAATCTGATTTGATGTTGAAGGATAGTCTTCATCATCTTCGAAATCTTCAGATTTTACTTGCCTAGGAGTGTTCCCTTCTTCATCAACCACTACATCAATACTTTCAACAATTTTTCCAAGTCTTTTATTGTAACACTTATATGCTTTACTGTGGGGAGAGTAACCAAGGAGAATGCCTTCATCTGCTCTAGGTTCAAACTTGCCAAGGTTTTCATCAGTCTTTTTGATGTAGCATTTGCTTCCAAAAATTTTAAAGTATTTTACAGTGGGAGTTTTACCATACCAAAGTTCATGAGGAGTCTGAGTGTTGTTTACTCGGACGTTTGTCTTATTGAGAATAGTAACTGCAGCAAATGCGAGTTCACCCCAGAAGGTTGCGGGAGTTCCAGACTCATCAAGCATAGCACGAGCCATTTGTTGAACCATTCTGTTCATCCTTTCCACTACTCCATTTTGTTGAGGGTTCCTTGCAGTAGAGAATTCCCTTCTTATTCCATGTTCTTCACAAAAATCGAAAAATTCATCCGAGGTAAATTCCCCTCCTTGATCAGACCTGAGGCATTTGATTCTCCAATCTGGCTCGTTTTCAACCAAGTCTTTGAATGCTTTGAACTTATCGAAATCTTTGTCTTTATGCTTCGTAAGTCCTATCCAACACATCCTGGAAAAGTCGTCAATGAACAATATAAAATATTCTTCTCCTCGAGGTGACCTTTTTCTAGATGGACCACATACATCAGTATGGACAAGTTCAAGTGGCCTGCTAGCTGATCCTTCCTTCTCAGGAAAATTAGTTCTGGTTTGCTTACCAAACTGACATGATTTGCATATTGTATTGTCTGGAATTCTGATGTCAGGGAGATCATGAACCGCCTGATATTTGCATGCTTTCCTTATCTGAGAGAAGCTTAGATGCCCTAATCTTTTGTGCCATAGCTAGTGTTCATCATTCTTGCTTAGATAGAATTATTGTTGTCCTCCCTTGAGTATGTTTAAATTATTTGGAGTTCTTATGCCTTTGATCATTGTTTCTCTTGTATCAATCTCACGAACGATGCATCCATTTGATCGAAATATTACTTCATTTCCTTGATCACACATTTGACTGACACTCAATAGATTATGCTTTAAGCCATCAACATACATAACATTTCTAGCCTTGACCTTTTCTTTCAAAAGAACATAACCTTTACCTTTTATGAGTGCAGGGGTGTCATTCCCAAATGAGACCTTCTTTTCCTTTTCTAAGGCACTATATGACTGAAGTTTTTCTTTATCACCTGTCATATGTTTCGAGCATCCATTGTCAATGTACCACTGATTTTCCTATCCTTCTGCATATAAGGCTATCCACATCTTTCTGGTTGCAATTCTTTCTTTCTCCATGTTTTAGGATTCAATGAAACTTGCTCCTTCTGAGTTGTTTGCCGAAACCTACTCCTGCATTCAGAATCTTCATGACTGAAGTTGTTACAAATAGAACATTCTACTTCATTCTCAAGAGTAGAAAAGTTATTGTAGGTCCTTTTCATGATCCCATTCATACTCCTTTGTTTTTGAGCTTCTCTAGTCATGATGGTCTTGTAGGCAACACATTGAGCAGCTTTGTGACCAAATTTATGACAAGAGAAACATTGGCCATTGAAGAAATTTTTGTGATTATCAAACCTACCAACCAAATGATTGTAGTTTCCATTTACATCCATTCTTGAGGCAAACTGAGAATGATTTACCTGTGGTTGTTTGAAGCTTCTTTTCATCCTTGAAGTAGATTGCCCCCGATTTACTTGGTAATCTTTATTCATTCTTGAAGCAAATTGTCCTTGATTTACTTGGTGATCTGCATTATGATTTTGCTGTCGATTGTCAACCTGTTCAATTTTTCTTGCTGCATCAAGATAAATTTTGGAGGTGGATGGCTTCTGTGCTTGAGACGCTTCTTCAGTATATCCAAGACCTGTCTTGATTAGAGGAGAACGCTGCACTTTGATAATCTCATCTAAAGTTTCAGATCGTTTAGAAAATCTAAGATTAAGAGCTTTTGATTTCTCAAATTCTTTTCTAAGTCCCACAATTTCACATTTTAACTTTTCATTGTGTTTTTCTCTTTCAGCAAGTTGGAATGTCAGAGTATCTATAATCATATTCTTTTCCTCTAAACAAATTTTGAGTTTAGAAATTTCTTCATAGAGACCTTCTTCATCTATAGCATCCAAGAAATCATCATCTTCAAAAGCCATCAAAAGCCTATAATCATTACATTGTTCATCTTCATCACTATTTGAATATCCATCACTGTCTTCATGTGTATAATAGCTCTTCTTACTTACATTCTATTTTCTATTCCATCTAACTAGTTCCTTACCTTTGTCAAGTTTATTTTTATGAGGAAACTTTGCAGCATAATGACCGACTCTTCCACAAGCAAAGAATTTGAAAGGTAGCTTACCTCTGAATCTTCCAGTTCCCCGTTGAAGGTTCTTGACAAAATTTGATTCTTCCTCTTCTTCTGACATATTTCCTCACTCATTGTAATCTCCTTTTCCTGAGGCTTTGAATGCAGTTTCTCTCCTGTCTAATGGTCCCCCTTTTCTCATTTCGTAAGTAGTTATGATTCCGTGTAGTTGTGACATGGTAATGCTCTGTAGATTCTATTTTTCTTCTATGGCAGAAACTTTTGAATCAAACTTAGGAGACAAAGATCTTAGAACCTTTTCAACTAAAACAACTTCTTTTATTTCTTCACCCAATTTTTTCATACAATTAGCAATCTCATTTATATGTAGGAAATAGTTAGCCACGCTTTCATCATTGTGCATTCTGAGATTTTCATATTGAATTATGAGAGTTTGTATTTTTTCTCGTTTTACCTGTTCATCTCCTTCATAGCTCAGAATGATCTTGTCCCATATTTCTTTTGCAGTTTTGAGCTGCATAACCTTGACAAATTCTGATTGAGATAAACTCCCTAATAGAGTATTGAAAACCTTTGCATTTGTCTCATACTGCTTCTTACCAGCTGTATCTGTAGGAGTTGCTGATGGAAATGTGTATCCTGTTTCCACAATATCCCAAACTTTTGTACCAAGAGATTGAAGATAGGCAGTGATTCTTACCTTCTAATAGACGAAGTTACTCCCATCAAAAATTGGCGGCCTGATTGATGCTTATTTTTCATAGTTGCTCATGATGATAGATCTTCCTTCAAGCGATCAAATTTCTTCTGAAGGACCTGCTCCGATACCAATTGTTGGAAATAATACTGAGTGGGGGGGGGGGGGGGGTGAATTAGTATTATCTAATCAATATAAATTTTTCATTTCCATATTCAGATTCATACACGCTACTTCAATTAAGGAAAACCGCGTGTATACGCAAATGTGTATAATGAAACCAACGTATATTCAGTAAACTTATAAATCAGTTAGTTGCTTCTTACTGTGTGCATCAGAACATTATTAACCATATGATCAGTAAACAGGAGCAGTAAAGTAGAGAAAATTATCACACATAATCAACACACATGAACACCAATTTGTAAGGTGGAAACCCAATGTGGGTGAAAACCACCTACTGCAATTTGTCTCTATCTTCTTTTAAATTAGAAACTTCTCTTTACAATGATTCTATACTGGTGCAAGCTTATACCAGTATGCAAGCTGCTACCTGCAGAAGGCTACAACCTTCTCTCGTTCTCTAGCTTCTCCTGGAAGGGAGCTACAACCCCCTTAGCTCTTGTACTAGCTAAGGTACTAGTACGTAGGTGCTGACCTACAGAAGGCTACAACCTTCTTTTTTCTTCCAGGGACCACGTTTCATAAATTTTCAGACTGGATCCATGAATATCAATCAAACATCTGCATCAGCCAATTTTGAATCTAGAACACTGCAGCAATAATCAGAAGCAGCTAAAACATATTTCAAAAGATGTACGCTACTTCACTATGTAGAAACCTGCGTATATACGCGAATGTATCAAAGCCAACCAGTGTATACGTTGTCTTCACTTGGTTAACCTGCGTGTATACGCACCTTTGCTGTGCCGAACCTGCGTACAGATCTATAAAAGACAATTTCCCCTTTTTACTTATTCAAACATCAGTTATATCTAGATTATCATATTTATAGATCAAATCATGTGCCAAATATAACAGATCAAACATTACACAAAGATACTTCTCTTCAAGCCTTAAGATCTTGACCCATCAATAGAACTTATCCTTCTCCTTGCGGTCAGGTTCCTCCTTGATTCAGATCTAGTTATGCACCATAACCTAATGACCAATATTCTAGATCTTGCTCCTCATAAGATATTCAATAATTAAGTCAATACACTTGCCAAACGATCTCCTTCCCTTTTTATAGTCACAGGCCTTACTCAAACCATGGTCCAAAACCATTAAGAACGAATACTAGGGACCTAATACCTGGGTTCAACACTTTGGATGCAATACCAAGGACCAAAACCATAGGTTCAAATATATCGAACTAAATACCATGGACCAAACATAATTTTTCCCACATGTACGCACTTTTTTTTGCATGAAAATGCGTGCATACGTATACGCGCCTTTTGGTCGGTAATCCCATGTGTATATGCGACTTTGTTAAGAGGAACCTGCGTATAGCTCATTTCCTTTCATTCTGAGAGCCAGAACTGTGATCTACCCTTTGAGTGAGTTGCCATCAAGGACAACACCTGTGCCATAGTGCCAAACCTGTGCCATAATGCCAACAAACCCTAACTTCCTCAGACTATAACTCCAAAAATATAGCAAAACAGGATCTGAAATTTAGAGCAAAGGTTCAAACTGATTTATTCTCAAATAGGGTTTTTCCTTAGCTTCTGAAACTTTGTAGCGAAATAGTTATAGCGAAAATCCCACGATGACATGTTTTAGCTTAAATTCTAGATCTTGAAAAAAACATAACTTCCTCAAATCATATCTCTGAAAATGTAGTGATAAAAGCTCTGAAATTTGGACCCAAGGTTTAGCATGATTTCTTCTCAAATGGGTTTTTTTTATATTGTTTGAAATAGTGCAGAAAAAATTTATAGCGAAAATGCCACAATGACTTGTTTGGAGTAGCGAAACCCTAGAATCCACAGCTCTGATACCAAATGTTATGAAACTAGCTCACAAAAAGATAGAAAAGATAGATCAATGCCTTATAATTCAGCCTCTTCGAGGGTGCAACCTCCTTTACATTACACAAAAGAACATTTCTTGGATGATATAAATGACAAGACCTCCTTTCTATATATAGGAGTCTAAGGGGCCATAATATAATTAGAGCCGACATAACAATAATAATATAAGGGCACAATAATAACAATAGTGGGCTTCTATGGGGCACAATAGTAAAAATATGGGGACTACATGGGTACAACAATATAATAAGGGGGTTGTATTAATAACAATAAGGGGTTACACTAGTAGTATAGGGGCCTAACAACAGACTAGGTAGAATTCTATGACATTTAGTGGGCATTCATTCCTAGGATGTCTTTTAGTACATCTAGGGTAGGAAATAGCTAGTACCCTTTCTGCTTCCTCTTGTTTTCATTTGATTTGCACAATATTCATCTGTAGGGAAAATGTATGCAACATTTCACTCTTGAAATCCTCCAACATATTCCTTATCTCAAGCTTGATGGATGTTGTGGAGGGAGAGGAACTGACCAAGATTTGGCTAGACCTACCCTTTTACTTAGCAACCCTAGAGTGATTCTTGAATACAATTTTGATGTCATCATAAGGCAATTGGTATATATCTCCTTTGGATAGCATGTTGAGTGTTTCCATTACATATTCCCTGATCCCTCGAATAAGAACTAGCTTGAGTGACTGACGATGAAGGGTGCAGTTGGCCCTCTGATAATTGAGTTGAAACCTTTCCTCATAGTCCTCCAATGATTCATCAGGTCAAAGGGTCACCCTAAATATTTACTCCTTTGTTTATTTAGACTTACAATAATCTCGATATTTGTCATTGAAGGTTTGTTGCATTGCTTCCTCCAAGTAGATTCATAAACCAGTGCAAGACTACATATTTGAGGGTAGAATGAAACAACTTCAAATTCTTCTTATCAAAGGCATAGTCGCAGGTCCTACAGACAACAAAAAAATAAAACATGAAGGTGTCAAGATCTTTAGAGGTTAGGCCATGGAAATGTGGAAGGGCATAAAGGCTTATATTTTCCATTCTAACCTCTACATTGGTTTCTCAAATAGGGAAAAGCTCATTGTTCTAGTTTTTAGCCATAGTTTGGGTAGGTGATATAGGTTCTTCTTCTCTTATAGGTTCTTCAAAAATTTCAAGTGGCTCTCTTAAAGGGTTTTCCAAATCCCATGTAGTCAGAGAGGGAAGTTCATAGTCACCAAAGAAGAATGAAGGTTGATTGTTTTAGGGGGTAGGGGTGTTTGGTAAGAATCTCCCTTGGTTATCCCTACTCCTACGAGGCATGAAAGAACTAAATTTGTTGATTTTTTTTGGATTTTTTCAAGAATTTTCAAAGAAATAAGACTGATGAAAAACAAAAAATAACAAGCTATTCTTAAGCAAAAACAACACCTACTTATACACCTCCCCGGAAATGACGCCAAAAAGTGGCATCCCTAGTATTGCACCAAGAGTGTTGCAACTCCCAAGGGCTCCTCAACTCAAATGATCAACCCATGGTTCATATAAAATTAGTGGTGACAATGTTATATGCACAGTAGGTTAGGGTCTAAACATGTCACTCTCAGTCATGAAATCAAATCAAGGTGTTTAGAGACCATTCCTCCAACTATCTATAGTGAAAACTTCTTATGAAAGCATAATTGAACCTGATTCTAACTATGAAAGTGAAAATTCCATTCATTCAAATGTAGATTCTAATTGACATTGCATGAAATATAAAGGGATAATCCAATTACAGAAGTAAAGCTACTATACTTCGCACATTTAATCAAATCAGTAACTTACTTGCATGTATCATTGATCTACTTCACATTTTCTTGAAAATAAGGTATTTAATTCTTAACATGTGTATGAAAAAAAATACTAATTATAACTCTATTTTGCAGTGAGGAAAGGACGAGGTTGGAGTAGCCTAAGAGCCTTCCCTAATCATCAAATCACAAGTTGGGGCCATTATTCAAATTATCTAGGATAGGGTCGAGGTGGGGAGCCAAACTGGTTGAAAAGAACACTACTCTAGGGTTTCTATAGGAGTTGCTAAAGGAGGCCCTGCATTGCTATAGGAGGCCTTGTTATGCTACAAGAGGAGTTCTGAAAGCCTTTTTATGATAGAAATGGTGTCTTGAGGGTAGGAGAAGATGGATGAAGGTAGGAGTAAGTGAATAAAGGTTGTGGGACCCCCCTAGCCAAGCCTAGGACCTCTCAGGGGTCTATCTTGGACCGAGGGTGATGCCCATAGGGTCCTCTAATTGCCTTAACAGAATGACTGTGGAAACCAAGTTTTGGAGCAGTGTGAGGTGTAGAGGAAGAAGATGGAAAGGTCCAGGTGGAGATGGAAAGATGTGCCCACCCTTGCAGATCAACATAACCTTGCAACTAGATAAATTCATGCATCAAATGACCAATAACATAGTGAGATAAACTATCATGGAAAATATGAGTTGAATTTGACTAAAATATACTCTATTCGACAACACTACTCTGATCACTGAACTAACTCCGAATTTGCAGAGAATAAACATGCAAAATGATTACAACTAACATATATCTATTTGTTAGGTCCCTAATATACTAGTGTAGCCCCTTATTGTTATTAGTGCAACCACCTTATTGTATTTTTATGCCCATGTAGTCCCCATATTGTTATTATTATGCCCCATAGAAGCCCACTATTGTTATTGTTTTGCCCTTACATTATTATTGTTATGCCAACTTTGATTATATTGTGACCCCCTAGGCTCCTATATATAGAAAGGAGGTCTTTTCATTTTTATCATCCAAGAATTGTTCATTTGTGTAATGTAAAGGAGGTTGCCCCCTCGAAGAGGCTTATCTTGAAGTCGTTGATCTATCTCTTCTTCTATTCTGTGAGCTTGTTACAAAAGGTATGTATTGCATATTTATATTTAGAACCAAATCAATTTATATGGTATAGAGGGATTTGTTCCCGTAAACCAATTATCATCTGGTCAATTTTGATGGAGGAAATTATAGCACATTATGAGGATACAAAGAGCAACACCTTCTTTAGCAAATTGATAAATCTAAAAAAAAGGGTTCAATGATAGGGAACATTGAGGACTTCCAAAAATTGAACATAAGGGTAAATGATATTCCAGAGAAGCAGAGGATTGATGTCTTCATAGGGACTTTAAAGGATAACATTCAACATGAGGTTCATCTTTGGGAACCTGATTCATTAGAGAAGGCATTTAGGTTGGCAAGAAAATTTGAAAAAAATTATGGCAACAAGGAATCTTACCACTCACAACTATAAATATGGAAGTGTTGTTGCTCCTAGCCTTCCACAACCTTCAAGGTTGACACCACAACAATTGGAAGAAAAAGGAGAAAAAGGGCTTTATTATAGTTGTGATAGCAAATACACTAAAGGTCATAAGTGTGTTGAGAAGAAAGTTTTTTACATATATTGTGAAGAGGAGGAAGAGAAGGATAAAGAAACATCAAAAGAAGAGGATATACACTAGAAACCAACCCCATAGAAAGAAGAAATGAATCCAACCATATCTTGTAGTGCATTGGCAGGAATTACCACTCCTCAAACTCTCAAGATAGATGGACAAATGGAGATAGTGAAAAAATGTTTGGAAGGATATCCTCGTTTATTTATATCTAATAAAATAACACAATGGGTCAAGTGGTTACCTTTGGTTGAATGGTGGTATAACACTTCAACAAAAATGACCCCATTTAAGGCACTTTATGGATATCATACAACATCCATCACAACATCTTTAAGAGACAATTCTAAGGTTCAAGCAATGGAAGATCACATCAAGCATCAACAACAAGTTCTCAAACTCTTAAAGGATAACCTCACTTTGCCACAGAATCAAATGAAACAACAGGAAGATCAACATCGCAGCAAAAGATGTTTCGATGTGGGAAAATAGGTATTTTGATGACTACAACCATACAAAAAAATGTCCCTCAAGCAAGCTAAGAAGGATAATAAATTATCACCAAAGTACTATGGTCCTTACAAGGTGTTTCAAAATATTGGTACTATGGCATACAAATTGGAGCTTCCTACATCTTCCCGAGTGCACTCAGTTTTCCATGTTTCATGCTTAAAGAAGGTTATAGGTGACAAGCTCCGAGTTCAAATAATATTTATAGAACTTGACGAGGAAGGAAAAATCATATTGGAACCTGAAGCAATCATGGAAATAAGAACCTGACAACTATGAAATGGATTAATTTTAGAGTATCTCATCAAGTGGAAGAACTTAACCACTGAAGATTCCGCATGGGAGAATAAATTTTTTATACAGAAGCATCGTGAACTACTTAAGCGTTGAGGACAACACGTTTTTGAATGATAGTGGCATGTTAGGTCCCTATAATACTAGTGTAGCCCCTTATTTTTATTAGTGTAACCCTTTTATTGTATTTTTGTGCTCATGTAGTCCCCATATTGTTATTATTGTGCCTCATAAAATCCCACTATTGTTATTGTTGTGCCCTTACATTATTATTATTATGTCGGCTTTGATTATATTGTGACCCCTTAGAATCTTATATATAGAAAGGACGTCTTGTCATTTGTATCATCCAAGAATTGTTCTTTTGTGTAATGTAAAGGAGGTTCCCCCCTCGAAGAGGCTTATCCTGAAATTGTTGATCTATCTCTTCTATTTTGTGAGATGGTTGCATAACAATATTTCCATGAAATCATAAATAAATGTTTTTGGACTCAGATTGTAAATATGTCTAATCACTCTTCCCACAAGAGAAGTGATAAGGAAGCCTACAATCACACGTTTTTATAGCTTAACATATACTAAAACAAGATAAAGACTTGAAATTATTTTAAATAAGAACAAGAAATAAATACAAAAGAAGCACTAAAGCCTATGGGTTGGGCCCAAACCCAAGGGTTTCAACCCTCTAAAACTAACTCAAATGCGGATCAATAGAAAAATTCTCATTAGAAAAACATAGTAGTCTCATACATCACATGAAAGTTAAGAATAATAATGCCAAGCTCTAGGATCAATAGCTACTCTTAGATGAACCAAAAACTCCAACCCTAATGAGCCTTTTAGCTAGTTTATTCATACAAAAAGGTAGATGATGTCAACTCCCTTGAAACTAGGACTGCTTCCCTCCAAGGTCTTGAGAATCGTGGATCTGGTTCTCCTTGATCTTCACATGGATTTGGAGTCCCTCGGTTGTTAGTGAATTTAAGCCATGAGTGAGGATCCTCTGATCCTAATATGAGTTAGAGAGTTAAGGAGGTGGACAAGCCCCCTAGATTCTCTCTTGGTTGTCTCCATAAATCCCCTACATAGTAAATGTCTAAAAAGGCCTTTTTTCCTAAAATTTAATCACATTAGGCCTCCCAATATGACAAACACCTTTTAATCTTGTTACTAAGAATATTATGACTAAAAATATGAATTAATGTGAGAAAAGGATAGTTTTAAGGGCTGGAGGATAGCATAATGAAATTCAAAATATACCTATTAATGGGACCCATCAATTGGCATGAAGGATTTATTGGGGCCTTGCGGTTCCATTTCCAGGATAACCATGGTGTTTTAGGTTTTTCCCACTTGATTGTTTTTTTGATTGGTGCTCATGTTCGTTATGGATGTGGGTTGGAACAAACAATTTGGAATCCATGTAACAACTTGGGTTGAGTGACTAGTCATGAAGCCTAGTTTGGGAAAAACTCTTTGGAGCCCTTGGTGGGTTGAGTTACTAGTCGCTAGAGTTGGTTTGGAATAACTCTCATGATCTGGGAAAGGCTGTGGGTTGAGTTACTAGTTCCTAGAGCCATAGACAACTTGGGTAGATACCGATTTGGTTGGTGTTTGTGATGTATCTCCATAGAGGTGAATCACTATGGTTAAGGGTTGAGGTGGTATGGCCTTTGGAACCCTGGTTGGTTTCGTCTTGGTTTATTCCATGAGATCCCACATTCATGCCTTTAATATGGCTCATGGGTGATTGGATGAAAGAGATATTGGTACAACCTAATCTATGGTTAGGTGGTACGTGGAAGTCCCTGACTTGGTTGGTATTTTCATATATTAATAAGAGCTATTTTATAGGTTTTAAATCTATACAGAAATTACCTACATATGAATTCTAAAAATAAAAAATAAACAATGGCGAGAACATAAAACATAAAAAAAATATACACATATATTTTCCCCTAGATCCAAAAAATGGGACTACTAGATTGATTTTTCATTATGTTCCTTTCAATTTACATATATATTATAATATATATATATATTATATATATATATATATATATATGCAGAAGCATTCATAAACCCCAATCCATTAACCCTGGATTAGAACATAACCACAGTTCCCTCGACTAGATCTATAAAATACCATGGGCATAAAACCATCATGCCCAACACCATGTGTAAAACCCATGCACACAACCTGATATGATTTGACTCAACTCCCAGATTTAACAAAGATCTTTTGCTTTCGTGACGTGATTAGAATTGCAATTAAAATGGCATAAAGGAACATAAATGCATGGCACTGTAAAGAAGAAGGAATATGACAATCATCAACAACATAAAACTCAAGACATTGGAGTTCGTCTAGGAGGGATTACGTCTCCAGGCCCCGGTGTCAAGATGGCGTAGGCCGCTGCATTAAGTGTTGTCAATAGTGATGATATACATATGTGGTGACGTCACTATCATACAAGGAAAATGCCCTCACGCAGGAGTGGCTCCAAGAGATATTCTTCTATAGGAACTCTCAGTAAAAAAGGACTCCTATTAGTATGACATAAACTCATGCATGATGATAATGAACATCCTACCAACATGGCATAAAAGGGATCTCAATGCAATCATACATGGCGACACATGAGTATCCCATCAACATAACGACAAAGGGATCTCAAATTAAACATGACAAATCATGACAACAAGCACATCCCACAAATGATTCTACGTCACTTCAAGTAGGAATCATGAAACAAGTAAGAAAACAAGATCCCACATCAAATATCAAAACAAGGATCTATGCAGTACAATGCATCTCATAGCAAAAATAAGTACATGACACAATGCATTTACCTCACATCCTGGAACCATCTAAAGAAAATGATGTCAAACTGCTGAAGCTGGTCATACCATCAATATAGCGGCTTTGAATCTCATGGAATGACTGCTCGCACATTGAATGCTGACCCCTGCACTCCACTTTGAAAAGTGGCCAAATATTGAAATGATCAAATGGAAAATCTGAATGCACCATCAAATTTGTGGCATTGAATAGGGTAAAATCGACTGTCAAATTTCTGAATTCTGAGAAAATGAAAATATAGGGCTTAAGGAATCTTTTAGATTCCCCCTAGATTCCTCAAAGATTCCCTCTTGAGAATTTGGCTCAATCATGGTTCTCCCTACCTCTTCTCTAGGCTCATGGTCCACCTACAAAAGTAATAAAAAATTTAGGTGTCTCGATTTCCGTGCCCAGGGCAGACCACTATGTGTTGCCATGCCTCCATTCCGTCCTCAAATCCGTTGTTCTGCACTGATAAAAAAAATGGGTTTATGTATAAAATCATGGGTGGAGTTTCTAAAGAAGTCGTTGTGGCCAGTTGGCGAACTTGGCAATTTGTTAGTGGGAGGTCGAGGGATCAAATCCCACCTCCCCACAAAACCTGCATGTAAAAGTTTTACTTGGGCGCATTAAGTTTTTTGCATTAAACTTTTGGGTTGGTGTTGGTTGGTGTATGCCACCACATGGGGCCGCCCAGTGGGGGCTGACCCACGTGGGTTAGGTGGGTTCACTCCCTCCGGTGCCGCATTAATTGATTATGAATATGATGGTGCGGTTGGGGGGTGTGTGCCGAGTCCATCGGAGGTGGCCCGCCCACCCCAAACATAATATGTTATAATGGTTGTGTGGTTTGGAGGGTTTGGTTGGACTGGTGGGGGTCATGGCCTGTCAACCCAATTTTAATATGACATTGGTTTTGGGTTTCGGTGGGGGTGGCGGGGGTCATGGCCCGCCACCCATTTTATAAATAATATTTTTATTTTTATTTTTTAAACAACAAACACATATTTCTAAATTTGTCTAATATAGTGGATATTAGAGAAATTAATGATCCAACAAATTCGCCCGCTTTTGGGAGCTAGGGTTCATGCCCCGGGGTCGGTCAAATTGTAGGACACTTAAACCTGGCCCACAACCCAACTTTGACCAAAACTTTGACTGGCTCATTCTCCCTCATACAAGCTTGGATTGTCAAATCGTTCACACCATTGCGATCAGGATGACAAGATCTACGCTTTGGTCTTGGTTCAAAAACATTATGATCATTTTGATTTTTGAGCTTCCATAAGCCCTCTTTGTCCTGTGTACATCACTAGAGCCACCTGGATCACAACCATAGGTAGGTCTACCCACCTACTATATGGTACGAAAAAAATTTCTCAAGCCGTTTCCCTGAAACCCCCTAACAGGGGAGGCAAACACAAAAAAATTATACACAAAGATTTTCCCTTGGATCCCAAAATCGAGACTACCAGTTTGATTTTTCATTACGTTCCTTTCAATTTTACAATGCATATAAATACATGTCAAAGCATTCATAAATCCAATCTATTAACCCTATATTAGAACATAATCGTAGTTCCTTTGATGAATCTACAAAATACCATGGGCAAAAAACCATCATGTCTTAAACCATGTGCAAAACCCATCCACAAAAACATAGGTAGGTCTTCCCAGCTAATATAGGGTCGTAGGTGCGACTAGTCATGGAAATAATATACCACACACCCAACATTCTCCCACTTGTTTTCTTTTCCACACAGGGGGTCATAGAAGATCTTAGTCATTGGTCCAACCCAACAACACCCATTGTTTATCTACACCTAGAAAACTTCTCAGTGCTCACAAACTTTGTCAATGCAACTTCAACACTCTTCAGATTATTCACTTTTACCAGCAACACCTTTTTGTCCTCAACCATATCCATCAAAAAATGATACTGAACATCGATGTGTTTTCTCTTTGAATGATAAGTAGGTCTCTTTGCCAAGAAAATTGCACTTTGGTTGTCATAGTCTATCCTTATAGCTCATTGTACTAACCCCATACTTGAACGCATTCTCTACAACCAAATCGCTTCCTTGCTTGCATGAGTGGATGCCATGTATTCTTCCTTTGTAGTTGAAAATGCTATTATAGGCTATCTCTTGCTCATCTAACTGATTGCTCCTCCAAATAGGTTAACCACATACCCACTTGTATATTTTCTTTGATCTAGATCTCTAGCCTAGTTTGCATCAACAAAGCCATGAATGCCTAAAACTCTGTCCAATCTTAGTCTTCCTTGGTAGCACAAACCATAATCACTAGTGCCACACAAATACTTGAAAAGCCGCTTCACTTTTGTCCAATGCTCTTTCCCCGGTTTTGACATAAACATGCTTAATACTCCTATTGCATGTGCAATGTCTGGTCTAGTACATATCATTGCATACATCAGGCTATCGACTGCACTTGCATATGGAATATGTGACATGTCATCTTCTTCTTCTTGTATCTTGAGACACTATTAAACATATAGCTTTACACCTACAGGAATAGGAACCTTCACCAGTTTACTATCCTGCATATTAAACCTATGTAATATTGTCTCGACATACTTCCTCTAGTTTAACCAGAGCTTCCTCTTTTCCCGATATCATTTAGTTTCCATGCCCAAAATATAGTTTGTGGAACCAAGGTCCATGTCGAATTTGGAGGACAATTGAGCCTTCAAATCCTGGATAATTTCTTTTTTATTTTCAATTAGCAACATATCATCCACATAAAAGACCAAATAAATAACCGTCACCAATTAATTTAAAATACGCATAGTGATATGCTTTTCTTTTAGTGAAGCCAAGTCCCCGTATATATGTATCAAATTTCTAATACCACATCCTTGGTGACTATTTTAACCCATACAAAGATTTTTTTAACCCACATACCTGTTTTTTCTTACCCTTCACTGCAAAACCTTCAGGTTTCTTCATGTAGATCTCTTCTTCTAGATCCCTGTGAAAACATGTTTTCTTCACATCCATTTTTTCTAACTCAAAATCAAAAGCATCAATAATAGATAAAAGCAATCTAATAGAAGCTACCTTGGCAACATGAGAAAAAATATCACCAAAATCAATTCCCAACACCTATGAATATCCTTTTTCTACCAACTGAGCTTTGTATTTGTCCACCTTTCCTTTTGCATTCATCTTCTTCTTAAACACCCATTTTCTTTCAATGGGTTTCCTTCTAACTAACAACTCCACTAGATCCCAAGCCTCATTTTTGTCCAAAGATTCCATTTCATCAATCATGACCTCTTTCTAGAGTTTTCCATCCTCTGAATCTACTGCCTCCTTGACAGTTCTGGGATCATTATCAGTAATAGGTAAAGAAAAATTTGAACAGAAAGCAAATGGAATATACCATTCTAGCTTCCTTCTTTATTGAACTGATCTTCTCACAACTGGAGTTTGTGGCTCTTCATCTTCTAATTCTTGTTCTATTGTAGAGTCTGATTCTTCCTCCTTTAGCTCAAACTCTATCTTCTAAGGTTCCTTTCATAGGATTTCATGTTTAATAGCATATTTCACTTTTCTAAATACCATATCTCGGCTGTAAAAAAAACCTTCCTTGTTTCTGGGTTCCAAAGCTTATAAAATTTTAAACCATCCTTATACCCAATAAAGATGCACCTTTCAGATTTACTATCCAACTTGGTTCTTTTTTCCTTTGGAAAATGTACATAAGAATCACAACCAAATACCCTCAGATGTGAAAGAGAGGGTTTCTTACTAGTCCATACCTCTTGTGGAGACTTATCCTCCAACATTGATGAAGGTGATTTCTTAACCAGATAACATGCAGTCTCCACTGCCTTTTCCCAGAATTCTCGTCCTAACTTGACAACACTGAGCATGCTTCTTTCCTTTTCCATCAACATCCTGTTCATTCTTTCTAAAAATCTATTTTGTTGAGGTGTGTATGTGTTGATCTAAAGATGATCTGAGGTTGTCATTGATGTCAACTCAAGCAGCACCAGGGGCTACCTTGATCTTGCAAGGAAATTTTGACTTGACAACTTACTCTATTTTGAGTCAAGGATCTTATAGATAGATTCTACTCATCGAGATGTTTCCGTTGATATATGGCATGCCAAGTAATTCTTCACAGTTTGAGAGATATTCATGTTTGAAATTAGTAACCCCAGTTAGTGGGCTAAAACCCTATGGGGTTGTGGCATGCCACTCATAATTGGTTTTGGTCGTTGAATAGTCAATAATTAATAATTTTTTAGCTTCTAAATTCACTCCAACATTCTCTATAGAAGTCTCTCTCAACTTTATAAAAAGAAATCTTATATATCCTCCAAATGGAGTGATCGTGGCATTTTCGTTATAACTTCATTTCTATGAAGTCTTAGATTCTAAATTAAAACCCATTTGATTCACAATCCTGATGAACGTCGCGACCAAATTTCAGATCTTGGTTCGCTATATTTTTGGAGATATGATCTGTGGAAGCTAGGGTTTTTGCACGCTGCCGAATTTCATCTCAAAGAAGTGACCTTGGGAAAATCGTCATAACTCTCTCTCAGAGAAGAGGATTGGAATTCTATAAAAAGTGGCGGGAAGTGCACAGAATGCAGTTTTCTTTATATCAATTTAAAGTCGAAGGAGGAAACAGTGACACGTGGTACGTTATACAAGTTCACTCTACTGAACTAGTCCATAATTAGGTCATTGTGAGAGATTGGGCATAACTTTGTCTTGAAGAGTCCAAATCGGGTCAGACCCATGGCATTGGAAAGAAGACTCAGAGGGATTCTACAAGATGCAAGATCACATGTTGGCGATCTAAAATCGTAGAGATACATCATATTAAATGTCATGCTCCTAGAAGGCAAGAAAAACTAGATCGAGTGTTGTCAAGGGGTGCAAACGACCAGACTTTCTAAGGCAGCAAAGAGCAAGGTGCAACAAAATGATGTAACAGAGGTAAGTTGCACGTAAGTATCTTCTCAATATGCATGCTCATCTCTTAATTGCATTAGTTTCTTTGTATTCTAATTTGTTGTTTTTGTTTACCACTGACATATGTTCTGCACGATGAGGTAAGTTTTGCTATTATCATGTCATGGGTATTTCTTTGAAGACTTTTTGCGGGTATTATATATTCATCAAGAGAAGACTCAATGCATAATCTAATGTTTTGAAGAGTGAGAAAGGGTATCATGACAAGATCAGCAATCAAGGTGCAGAACAATAGCAAGAAGTTCACCACATGAAGTCTTCAAGTGGGAAGCACTACATACAATCATTGTAAAAGTATCATTGTACATAGTCATTGTAAAATCATCATTGTAAAAGTTGTACAAGTGTATATCTGCCAAGAGTTGAAGAGGAAGTGGCAGGAGGTCTAGGATCATCATTAGGTGGTTGTGTCATAGTTGGGGTTATGGTCTAGTTTGTCTTCTTCTTCTACATCATTCTATATCATTGTAAAGTGGACCATTTTCCCTGGTACGAGAGTCCATTCTTCTTTTATTCTTCTATAGGGTGGTAGGGTAGTGCTAGGCTGGTGCATGATGTCACCAACAGGTTCAAGCTTGTGAAAACTTCAGGGTGGTAGGGTGGTGCTAGGGTGAGTTGTAGCTCATTAGGTATTGGGGCATTAGTTTAGTTGACTACTAAAGAATCTCGGGCGTTGGAGCATCCATCTAGTGGGAGCCGAAGAAGAATTCTTTTCTAGATTCTAGGAAGTTGGAGCTTTCTTTTCAATTGGAGTTGAATATTAAAGAGTTATTAGAAAAGCATTCGGTGGTTTTTGACCCGGAGGGGGTTTTCCACCTAAAAGTTTTGTGCCTCCTGTGTTCTTTTATTCACTGTTGTTACTGCATAAACATTAATGATAATTGAAGATTAACTAATGCTCTGAAAATATTTAAAGATGCTAATTGCTAAGGAATACTAATTCACTGCACCCTCTCCCCTCTCAGTATTTTCCAACAATTGGTATTAGAGCTTGGTTCCTTCAATAGCAGTTTAACAAATGGAAGGAGATCATCGAGCATACCAAGAATGGTGTACCTATATTCAATGAAAATAATTATGCACTCTAGAAAGGAAGAATGGAGGTTTATCTCTTGGTGCAAGGTTACGAAGTAAGGGACACTGTTCAAGATGGCTTTACACCAACTGCGGATGAACAAGGTAAGAAGAATCTGGTAAATGATGCAAAAGCAAAGAATATTATTATCAGTGGACTTATTGAATCTACTTGTCATAAGGTGTTGGGTTGTAAAACCACCAAAAATGTATGGGACAAGCTTGAGAATATATATGCAGGTGACTCAAATGTCAAAGAAGCAAAGCTTCAAATCTATAGAGAAAAATTTGAGCAACTCAGAATGAAAGAAGATGACAATGTTGCTGCATACTTCCAACACGTTGATGAAATAACCAACACTCTTGAAGGATTAGGAGAGCCAGTTGACGAGAAGACTATTATACGAAATATTCTTAGAATGTTACTAGGAAGATTCAACCCAAAGGTATCGGTCTTAGAATACAGTGCAAATCTAGACAAACTCAGCAAAGAGGAATTACATGGAGTTCTCATAGCATATGAAATGAGACTTGATGAAGAAGAGGGTACTTTGCATCTAGAAACTACGTTCGCTGCATCTAAGAAAACCAATAAGGAAAAACAACCTTCAAAGGCAAAGACCTGCACTTGCACCTGTGATGAGCCTAGGTATTGTAGCAAGAATG
>APFE031390252.1:8723-25106 GCA_000404065.3 Pinus taeda | reverse complement strand
GGGATGTTAGTCATGAATGTGATAGGGGGTGATTTGGAAGTTAGACATGCTCCATTAAGCTTCTGCAAGACTGTTGAAGATAGGCAATTTGTACTAGCACCATGTTTTTTACCTTTGCCTTAGGCCAGTGCAATGCCATGAACCAAACTTTTCTGCAACCCCCTCTACCTACCCACTCTATTGCCTAGCATTTTTTGTTACTCCAAGGAGGGTGCACTTAGATTTGCAAACCCTTTGTGCCTTTTCTTTTCCTTTGGATTTTCATTTGATTCTCTATCTAAAGCTACCCTTATTGCTTCCAAGGCCCCAGATTAAGCAGTTGGGAACCTTTTTCCTCTACCTATCTACTTTACCTGCCAAGATTGAGCTATTTGGACAGGTTTCTTTCTCTAATCTATAACAAAAATTGAAACATGGCATGACCCAGCTTAGGCTGTTGGATCACCCATCCAGAAGTAGGGCATCATCAACCAAAACAAGTATATTTTTTCCACAAGAATATGAGATCTTGGTATCACCAAAGTAGATCATATTGGCACTTCCCTTGCCAATCATGAAAAATGAAACCTATTGGTATAGGTAGCCAACAGTGATAAAGATTGTTGATGACATCAATCCCTACCCCACGCTCTTAGGAATTGATTGGGCCACTAACATGAATGGGGTGATCAATCTAAAGAAGCGCAAGATGATTTTTGAGAAGAATTGTCTGCACGTAGTGATACCCTTAGACCCTGCTGAGGGATTGCGCTACACAAAGCTGGTGCGCAACTATGAAAGTGACGATGATTTGGATTGTATCTATAAGATAATCGTGCGAGAGAAAGACTAGGTAAACCCCACCCCGGATGGATGCATTTCATGGGAGTGCGAGAGCTCCTGCACTTCAGATTCATATGAGGAGATAGAGTGGTGGCAGAACCGGTTACATGAGGTAACCACACTGAACTGTAATATGATGACAAGATCTATGCACTGTGTATTGACAAAAGTGAGAGATCTGCCTACTTATGATGGATTAGGCAAGGTAGATGCTTTCTTGGATACATTTGAAAGGGAGGTGTCGGAAAAACAACGTTTCCAAGCCTTGAATTGGGTACTGCGTGCTACGCCCACAAGGTGGTGGGGTACACATAAAGGAAGCTTTGAAGACTGGCGCGAATGTAGGAGTATGATTCATAGATAAATACAATGGGCAAGATGACCTATGCATGCATCTGGCTAAGTGGACACAGGCATATGGGGAAGAGCCTCAACTGAGTGGGTGCACCTATTCTGCCACACCGTGGATTTTATACCAATGAGCTGGTATATAAAGATGGAGCTTCTCCATGGGACAAGTGAATGGGATGTCCTATGTGAAGGGTTCGTAATGACCTTCTAGTTTGAGGATGGATGGGATAGTATTGATGAAGCGCTACAAGAAGTAAAAGAAGCCATCTTTAGGATGCCGCAGGAGTCAGTAGAGATGATTCAGCCTAACTGGGCTGCTCAGCTAAATTACGCATTGGAGTGTTATAATGTAACTACTGAGGAAGAGGATGAAGATCCGAGGAACATTGATATTCCCAAGACAGAAGGTTGGTGCGAGGTTCAAGGACCACAAATTGAGAACCCTGACATAACCTCGCCAGTAAAGACTAAGAAAGTAAATATTGGTATAGAGGTGGAACCTAATCTATGAAGATTGGGGACTACTGGGACGATGCAACGGTGGATAAGGTCGCTGAAATACTCCGCAAGTATCAGGACATATTCTCTACCAAGTTCATGGACTTAAAGGGAATAATCAGAGACTTAGGGGTAATCGCGTTAAAACCCGACGCAAAGCCAGTGAAGCAGAGACCATATCGCTTAAACCCAAAATACAAGGAGAAGGTCCGCATAGAATTAGAAAAGATGCTTGCGGTACAAGAAAAGAAGCAGAAGGATGAAATAAGAATATACGTGGATTTGAGAAAGTTGAACAATGCATGTGTACATGATCCATTCCCAAATCCGTTCATAGATGAGGTGTTGGACAATGTAGGCGGTTAGGAAGCATATTCTTTCACTGATGGGTTCTCAGGGTACCACCAAATCAGAATTGCACCAGAGGATAGGAGTAAGACAACGTTCACAATGGAGTGGGGTTGCTTTCAATACACTGTTATGCCATTTGGATTAAAGAACACACCAGCTATCTTCTCGTGCGTAGTTGTTGCGGTGTTCAGGGAATATATTCATAAATTCTTGGAGGTATATTTTGATGATTGGGTCACTGTATTTGGGTTGGTTAGGAACCATGTAGAGAACCTACGATTGATGTTGGATACATGCTAAAGATACCAAATCGTGCTTAACATCAAGAAATGTATGTTCCTCGTTCCCTTTGGGAACCTGTTAGGACATGTGGTTTGTAAACAAGGGCTGATGGTAGACCCCGCGAAAATTGCAGTGATTCTAAATTTGGAAGCATTGCACAGTGTGAAACAGTTGCGCGCTACCTTGGGACATACTGGGTACTACAAAAAGTTTAACAAAAGTTAAGCCCAAATCACCGTGCCGATGGAAAAAATACTAAAGAAGGATGTCACGTTCTGTTGGGACGATGACTGTAAAAGAAGCTTGGATATATTGAAGGAGAAGATGGTGACTGCGTCGATTCTTGTCTTCCTGAATTGGAAGAAAGAATTCCATGTTCATGTTGACGTGTTGTGTATAGCACTGGGGTAGTTCTCACACAGGATGGCGGAGAGGGCCCGGATCACCCTATCGCGTTCGCAAGTCGCAGATTATCTAAAGCAGAAAAGAACTATTCCACCACTGAACATGAGGGATTGGCTATGGTGTATGCGCTCCAAAAATATTGGCACTATTTGCTAGGAGGACACTTCAATATGTATACAGATCATTCTGCACTGAAATACTTGGTCAATAAGCCTGTGTTGGGGGGGCGCATATGCAATTGGATTTTATTGTTCCAAGAATATGATTTTGAAGTTGTTGTAAAGCCTAGGCGATTTAATGTGGGAACAAATCACTTGTTGCACATTGAGACAGGGTAGGAACCTACTATTTTGGAGGAAGGATTACCTGACGCACAACATTTTGCTTTGCGCATAGCAGATGGACATTTTGAAGATATAATTCACTTTCTAACAACTAGAACTACATCAGAAGGTTACTCTATCCAGCAGAAGAAGGAACTAGTGGTGCACACAGCCGACTTCTCTGTCATTGTGGGGCACCTATACAAGATGGGGAATGATGAGATACTGTGAAGATATGGACCGGAGTTTGAACGAAGTAGCATCCTTGTGGATGCTCATGGGGCTTCACGGGAGGTCATTATGCAGGGAGAGAAACCGTGCAGAAGATTCTCTGCATAGGGTTGTGGTGGACGACCCTTCATCAGGATTCAAAAGCACATTGCAAGGCATGTGATGTATGTCAAAGAACGGGCAAGCCATCGCAGAGGGATGAGATGCCTTTGAATCTGCAAATGACGTTGCAACCCTTTGAAAAGTGGACAATCGATTTTGTAGGACCTATCAAACTACAAGGAAAGACAGGCGCGAGATATATTATTTCTGTGACAGAATACCTGACACATTGGGCAGAAGCGCAGCCAGTAAAAGATTGCATGACGCAACGACCGCGAAGTTTTTGTTTGAACATGTACTTACACAATTCGGGTGTCCGAAGATCTTGATGAGCAATCGCATTACACATTTCCTGAATGAGATGATCAGCGTGCTGAAAAAAGAGTTTCAGGTGTATCATCAGAAAAGCACACTGTATCACCCATAGGATAATGGGACCATAGAAGCGTTTAAAAAAGTATTGGAAACCGCACTGACGAAAGTATGCAATGCGCAACAAAGTGATTGGGACCTGCACGTACCAGCAGTCTTATGGGCTTATAGGACAACATGAAAGAAACTAACGGGATAGACGCCTTTTAGGCTGGTCTATGGAGTGGAGGCCATAATGTTGATGGAGTATATCGTGCCTAATCTGGGCATAGCAAAGCTCACAGGTATGACGGACCGCGAAGCCCTAGAGGAGAGGCTTGTACAGTTGGAGGAACTCGAAGAAGAACGATTTTTGGCTAGATTCCATCAGTAGGTACAAAAGCAATGCAAAAAGGCCTGGCACGATCGACATATCAAGTTGCACATTTTTAAGGTGAACGATTCGATGCGGTTATACAACAACAAGTTCAATAAATTCCCGGGGAAGCTCCAAATGCATTAGATGGGACACATGTTATTAAGGAAATCACAGATGGTGGCGTGGTGCAGTTGGTAAAACTAAATGGTGAACCCTTCCTCATAAGAGTAAACAGTAGTCGATTGAAGCCATACACAAGTGGCCTGGCCATCTGACTAGCATGTCCAGGAAGTACAGCAGACAACTACTTAGTGCGCTGTCGACCTTGCAGCGGTCTGAGCGAGTCACAATGTTTGTGTTGGGGGCTTGTTAGGCACAAGATCCCCCAAGGAACGTTTTAGAGCTTAAAGCCCAAGTTTTGACTAAATCTGATGTAAAGACTTCGCGTTTTGTGGGCGCAGAGCATGAAGATTGTAAATGAGTCATAGGGTTGTCCACCCTTATTTTTGTATTGCAATGTCAGCTTGACAGTTCTACCCATGGTCCATGATCCATGGGATTGTATAAATAGAGCGAGGCTCTAAGTTGTAAATAATCAATCAACCAAATGGAAGATGAAGCATTGAGTCTTATCTAAGTGTAGAGTCGAGTCTTTTGGGTCGTAGAGTAGGAGAAGGCTCTACAGCTAAATGCGCAGAGGCCTAGTAGTCCGCAACTGAGTGCGTGAACCCCTACAGCTGAGTGTGCAAGGTGAGTTGAGTCTGTAACCGATTGAAGAAGTAATAAAGAGAAGTTCTTATCATTTCTATGTATCTTTTTCCTATTCTAAACATTGAATGTGTTGGGTGTAATTTGCATTTCTACTATTTATATGATGCACAAACTTATATGCTTGTGTTGATTAAGTGAAGATAAGATAAAGTATATGTTTATGCGAAGTTAACTAACAATTGTAAGACCATAAGTAAGATCCATGGTGTGACTTGGGGAATTAGTGCAGATCACTACCTTAGCAGCGTGGAAGCACCTTAGCCCCTAGTTAGGGCTGCGTGAAGGCAATTATAATAGATCGCGAAGGTATCATAGGTCAGGATAGTGCGCGAAGTGACCTACGTGAAGCTATTCATAGTTGGACTAAATCAACCCCTCAGACATCTCAAGGGTGCAAAAAATTGGTTCTAGCATCCCCCCATATTGCTTCGGGTGAGACCTCACTTCGCACTCCATGGGCTATTGCTGAAAGGGCCAGTAGTACAAGGATTTTCTTGGCTAATTAACTCCGAACCTAGGTCAGGCTCCATCAAGCCAACAAAAGCAGCAAAGCCAAATGTACCATTGTGGAGAATATGCAAAGAGTGGATGATAGAACAGACAAAAGGTTCATCAGCAGGGCCATCTATTCAAACCAACTATTTGAACAGTGACTAGCAACAATCAACCATAATTTGATTTGATTTGATTTTATGTTATAATTTTATTTTATAAGAAAAGTGATGTGTCTTGTACCCTCCTGTTATCAACCTAATTTGACCCAACACTATTTCATTTTAGTTTTGTTTCCTTAATTTTAATACAACTTTTAATTTTTGGCAATTTTTCAGGTTCTAAACTTCTGAGGTTGTTTTGAGGGCCTAAAACACAATTTCAAGGAAAAAAGAAAGAATGGAAATATGAGAGTTTATTTTTAATATATATATATTTTTTCCTCCTCATGGATGTCTTTGAAATGCGGTATTATGATAGTCAAATGGAGATCGTATGCCAAATTTACGATCCCCTTAAGTTAGAGGTCCTAATTACTCATTTATACAAACACTTTGTGTGCACAGTACTTGTAGGTTATAAATACATATCTATTTACTAATTCAATCAACTCACTAGAGAATCATCAAGAAGGCTCCATGCCCTCTCCACATAGATGCAACAACACTTATTAGTCCAGACATTCAACTAATCAATAACTAAATAATTCATTGCAAGAGCCATGGATAATACATCATATAACCAACATATAAAAAGAAAATAACCAGCAGAGAAAACATGGAACTCAGCCATGATATCACCAATATAATTACTACAAGTACACATGAATCATAGTAGAAGAATATGTCGGGTGTGTGTTATATTCTTTCCATGACTAGTCACATGCGTGGGGGGGTGAGAGTGTGCACTATTTGTTGTGTCAAGCATAGCAGGGGGTTCCCGGGGGGGTGAAATCCCCCTTGTTGGGGGATTTTAGGGGGGCGATATCCCCCCTACATGGGCTCTGGGGAAATGCCCCAATAAAAGAAAATTGGACCTCATATTAGGTAACGAGACCTACCTATGGTTTTGTGCATGGGTTTTGTACATGGTATTGGGCATGATGGTTTTCTGCCCATGGTATTTTGTAGATTTGGTCAATGAAACTATGGTGATGTTCTAATCCAAGTTTAATGGATTGGGGTTTATGAATGCTTCAACATGTATATATATGTATTGTAACATTGAAAGGAACATAATAAAAAATCAATCTGGTAGTCCCGATTTTGGAATCTAGGGGAAAATCTTTGTGTATATCTATTTTGTATTTTATGTTCTTGCCATTTTTCATTTTTTTTTTAGAATTCGTATGCAGGGAATTTTTGTATAGGGTTAAAACCTACATTTGGTATGAAATTTGTTTTGGCGGGATCGATTCTTAAAGTGAAAGAAGATGATGAGCAATGGAAAGATAGAGATTGAGAAATTTAATGGTTAGAGTTTTGAGTTGTGGAAGCTCAAGATGGAGGATTTGTTGGTGGATAAAGATCAGTGGATCACAGTAGATCCGGGAAATAAACCAATGACCATATTAGATGAAGACTAGGTGAAGGTTTATCGGAAAGAAAAGAGCACAATATGATTGTGTATCTCAAATCAATATTGTTGAATATATCAGGGGAAGCTATGGCAAAGGCTTTGTGGGACAAGTTAGGGACTTTGTATCAATCTAAGTCTCTAGTGAACAAACTGTTCCTGCGGAAAAAGTTGTATAACTTGAGGATGAGGGATGGAGACTCGGTGACAAAGCATATGAATGACTTTAATATTGTGGTAAGCTAGTTGTTATTTGTTGATGTTAACATTTTATATGAACAAAAGTGCATTAGTTTGTTGTGTTCTCTACCAAATTCGTGGGATAGTATGTTGCAATATGTAGCAATACATCCTAGTGGGTGTTCATTTCGGTTATTATGGCTAAGAAAATTGGTAAAGGAAATGACAAAGGAATCCTTGCTAGTGAATGGAGGGATATACGGTAAATCCTAGAGGGTGGTGTCTAGGTTTAGGGCCTAATGATCCCTAGATTAGACTATGTATTATGGTAAAGCTTGAGAGACTAGGAGACAAAAAAATTCCTCACATTGTAGGTGGACAAATCCGGTGGCATCCATGCTTGTTGTGGCCAAGTGATCTAGTGGAGATCATGATAAAGCCTGTTATTACATGTTTATTATTTTGGCCTAGTGATCTGGGATGGATTACAGTAAAGCCTGGTTTCTATTAATGAGCATGAGGTGGTTTAGCCTCAAGATTCCATTGTTGGTTATTTTGGTTTGAGTACCACATTCATGTTTGGAATATGGCATAGGGGTGAATGGTTGAAGAAAGAATTGGCTCAACCATTCCACATTCAGGTGGAACGTGGTAGTCCCATCCTGGGTTGGATTTTGCATTCATTAATAATAGGTTTTTTCCTTGACATCTTATGTATAAATGTATTGGTTTATATGTGGATTCTATGGCTGATGTATTGATATTTTTGTTGTTATTATGATTTTTATAAGCATGTATTATGACAATGTGATGTATGATTCTCCTCATGTTTTGATTTGTAAATGAATGGATAATGTATATATGACCTAATAGATGATAATGAAACTAATGATATAAGGGAACAATGCTTCTTAGTGATTCTCAAATAAGTATGAGACCCCTATGCTCAGATATGTTGTTTACACCTATAGATTACATATTTGTGACATGTTTGATGAAATTCTTGTCATGGCTAGTAGGGGTCTAGTCTAGATCTTGTCCTTGTTTTTACAAATGAATCATTTTTATGTTGTGTAAATTCATTTCCGAAAGTTTTATTGAGTTTTGGGCAGTGACTTGGGCTCTGGTCCTGAAAAAGTGGAACAAATCCTAGAGACCTAGGTACATGTCCAAGGAGAAAAGTCCTTGGACACATGCATACCCATGCTATGGAAGCATCCAAATCCTCCTATATGCATGCATTCCCATATCAAGGGAGAATCCATGGGTTTAATGGTATAAACCTTTAGTTGGTATTAGGGGTTGGTTACCTGAGTGGTTGGGTTGGCTCCCAAGAGTTCCGTTGCTGATGTGGAAGGTTTTTATGGTGTGTTTTCATCGATTCCACTTACTTAAGGTCACCTAGGAGGTTGAATCCCATCATAGTAGCCTCTCATCACATGTTTACCCCGGTTGGATGGTTAATTGGGTAGATGTGGGAGGAGGGTGTTAAAGAGTGGTATCAGAGAATGGTTCACCCCTTGAACTAGATGGGTGATATGTGTTGGCCATGCATTCATGTCAGTTGCATGTGTGTTAATCATCCTTGTGGTCTATATGCTCATTGCATATGCATGGTGTCGGTCATGGTTGTAGTGATGTCGATATAAGAAAGAGGATGTTGTTGTTGTGAAGTGTGTAATTGTGAGTGTATGATTGGTTACATGTAGTTTATGATTGCATCTTGTTAGTGTACATTGGTATGGTTTTTGTTGTTATGCATGAGGTCATGGTATGTGTAGTTTATATGGTCATGAATTAATGACTGGACTCTAGCTAGAATGATGGTTATATGGTTATGTTCTTATGTATTATATGTATATATGTTGTCATGATTATGTGTCTACATGTATTACACTGAATTGGTTGATCTTGCAGATGAGATATCCTCCCCGAATTTTTATAAGGTACATTGGTTTATTATGATTTAGTTTAGCTGGCATAATGTGCCTTGCAAGAAAGAGATAGCAATGACTAGCAAGATGGTAGACTACAAATATTCTCCCTATGAATCAAATGAGTAGTGTGGTGTTGGGAACTCTTCTAATTTAGCAGACACAATGAGAATATTGAAGGAATAAATAAGGAGTTGTAAGGTGGACAATGACAAAATCATGCAGGCACAAGAGAAATAAGTAGAGATTAATGCAATACTCATTCAGATGTTGTTAGAATTGCAGCGAAAGGAGCTACTTCAGATTAGCGATGGACAAGAGGATAGAACTAATGGAGCATATGGTAGTAGGTCTCATGGTGAGTACAGGTTAGATAGAGATGACATAGTTAGATACGGAATATTGTTGGATACTCCAGATAGGAGAGGTGATGGATACATGTATTATTCTAGTTCTGGCTCAGACAGACATTATGATTGTCATCGTTATCATCTTTATAGGAGGAGTGATAGGGGATAATTTCCAGATGAGTTTAAGAAATAAAAGCCACCTACTTTTGATGGAGACTTGAAGAGACTAGAAGATGCAGAGGCTTGGATACTTGGGATGAACAAGTTCTTTGAGTTGCATGAGTACACAGAAAACATGAAGGCCATAATTTATATCTTCAACTTGAAAGGTAAAGAAATATTTGGTGGGAAGATGTGAAATAGGCTAGAGACATCAGGACAGAGGACTTGAGTTGGCATGAGTTCAAGAGGTTTTTCAAGAAGAATTACTTGTCAGAAAGGTACTATGAAAGTGACGCTAAATAATTCTATGAGATAAATATGGGATCAATGACAGATGAAGAGTATGTGACTAAGTTACTGGAGCTATTGAGGTATGTACCGTATCGCAAAGATGAGAAGATTAAATTTCAATGATTTGTCAGTGATTTTCCATTAGCATTTAGCAATCGTATTAACTATGATGAGCCTCAATCACCTGAGGAAGTTATTGGGAAATTGAAACATTGCTATGAACAGTCAAAGCATAAGAATGAATCTCAGCAAGGATGGACAGGGAAGGACAAGGATAAAAGTAAAGGTGAATGGAAACCGAAGAGAGTAAGGTCTCATAATGTAGAAGAGAAAGCAAATGTGGCACCACAAAAGAAGTTCAATGCATCTAGACAGGGATATGGGTCACATTAGTAGAATAGAGGTGATGGTACTGGACGGTTGGAGTGTTGGAGATGTGGTAAGTAACACCTTAAGAGATATTATACGCATATTCAGGGTGCTAGGCCTAAGATATATAGTGCAAAGGAGGCACAGATTATTGGGTATGTTGGTCAGAGCGTTCCTTGTATCTATGCAACACTGGACAATAGACAGGTAGACCATAAGACATCTATCATTGAGATGGATGGTAAGATTTGTGATCAAGTTGTTTCTATTTTGATTGACCCTAGATCTAATTATAGTTATGTTAGTATTGTCTTAGTGGATAAGCATGGTTTGAATAAAGAAGTGCATGAAGAATCTTGGTTAGTGCAGTTGGCTACAGGTACAAAGAATCAAGTTCATCATTGGGTAAGAGATTGTTCATTTTAGTTGAATGGCATGTTTACAATAGTGCACTTGAATGTATTACCGTTGGGATCATATAGTATGCTATTGGGTATGGACTAGCTATACCTTCATAGGACCAAGGTAGATTGTTATGACAAAGCCATTGAGTGCTTGGATGGAAATGGGGAACCAAGAGTATTACATGGAAAGAAGAAATCCACATCAATTAGGATGGTGACAACTATGCAGGCGAAGTGCAGTCGCAGAAAAGGGTGTGTGTTATTTGCAGTGCATATTTTTAGCGTCAAAGGTAAGGAAGTTGAGGATGCAGATGTTTTGAGAAGGTACCCAGTTCTACAACAGTTTCAGGATGTGTTTTCCACAGAGATTTTAGAGTTGCCTCTTGACAGGGAAGTAGAATTTTCTATTGAGTTAGTGCCAGGGGTAGCTCCAGCATCAAAACACCTTAGAGGATGATCACACCTAAGTTGGTAGAGTTAAAGTTGCATCTGAAAGAGATGCTTGACAAGGGATACATTAGGCCTAGTGTATCACCTTCAGGCTCACCAGTATTGTTTCTAAAGAAGAAGGATGGTACTATCAGACAATGCATTGACTACATGCAGTTGAACAAAGTGACCATCAAAAACAAGTATTCGTTACCGAGGATTGATGACTTTTTTTATCAAATGAAGGGAGCAAAATTTTTCTTGAAGATTGATTTGAGATCAAGATACCATCAAGTACGCATCAAAGAGGAGGACATTTACAAGACAAATTTTGGGACTAGGTATGGGCATTATGATTTTGTTGTAGTTCCATTCATTTTGACTAATTATCTAGCTATGTTTATGTGTTTGATGAATAGTGTGTTTTGTCCCTATTTGGATAAGTTTTTTATTGTGTTCATTGATGACATATTGGTATATTCTAAAAGTGAGGAAGAGCATACCGAGCATTTGGCGGTAGTGTTGAGGTTGTTGAGAGAGAATCAGTTGTATGCATAGCTTATAAAGTGCAGTTTCTTTCAGACTCAAGTACATTGCTTGGGACATGTTGTCTCCAAGGAGGGAATAACATTGGATCCAAAAAAGGTAAGAGTTATTATGGAGTGGGCAACTCCTATAAATTTGGATGAGGTGAGATCCTTCATGGCATTGGTAGGTTATTACAAGAGTTTCATCGAGAACTTCTCACATATTTATTATCCTATTACATCATTGCAAAGGAAAGGTAAGAAGTATGAATGGACAGAGGATGTGAGGTCAGTTTGGAGCAACTCAAGCAGTTGTTGACACATGGCCCAGTGTTAAAGATTACAAATCTAGACAAAGAGTTTGTAGTATATATAGATGCTTGCAAGAGAGGACTTGGTGGAGTCCTTATGAAGGATGGAAAAGTAGTGTGCTATGATTCACAAAAAATGAATGAGCACGAGTAGAACTATCCGATGAATGATCTTGAGTTAGCAGTGATCATACATGCATTGAAGATGGGGAGGAAATATCTTCTTGGTAGGAGGTTTGTATTGATAAGTAATCATAGTGGGTTGAGATACTTGCTTGACCAGCCGAATATGAATTCTAGGCAAGCTAGATGGTTGGCCACAATCAATAAGTTTGATTTTGAGATCACATACATCAAATGAAAAGAGAACAGGCCACAAATGCTCTTATTTGGTAGACATAGGTAAATTATATAGCAACTATGAATTCCGATAGGAGAATGTTAGGTCCCTATAATACTAGTGTATTCCCTTATTATTATTGTCATTGTACCCCTTATTGTTATTGTTGTGCCCATGTTGTCCCCATATTTTTATCATTGTTCCCCATAGAAGCCCACTATTGGTATTGTTGTGCCCTTACATTATTATTGTCATGTCGGCCCTAATTATATTGTCACCCCTTAGACTCCTATATATAGAAAGGAGGTCTTGTCATTTGTATCATCTAAGAATTGTTCATTTGTGTAATGTAAAGGAGGTTTACCCCTTGAAGAAGCTTATTTTGAAGTCGTTGATCTATCTTTTCTTCTATTTTGTGAGTTGGTTGTATAACAATTGGTATCAAAGGTTTGGATTCTAGGGTTTCGCTGCTTCAAACAGATCATAGTGAAATTTTCGTTATAATGTTTTTCTAATAAGTTTCAGAAGCTGAAATTAAACCCCATTTGAGATGAAATCTTGATGAACTGCGTGACAAAATTTCAAGTCTTGTCTTGCTATATTTTAGGAGATATTAACTAAGGAGGTTAGGGTTTTGGCATGCTCCTGAATTGGATCTCAAATAGGTCACCTTGGTAAAATCGTCATAACGTTCTCTTTGAGCATCTGATTCAAATTTCATAAAAACTGATAGAAATCAAATGGACCGTAGTTTGTGGGTATCATTTTCAGAACCTAAGGTCGAAACAGTGACACATGGAACATTGTACAAGTTCGCTCTATTGAACTAGTCTATAATTAGGTCATCACGGGAGATTGGAAATAACTCTTTCTTCAAGAATCTAATTGCAATCATACTTGTGGGGTCGGAAAGAAGACTCAGATCTCTATCACATGCCAAAAGTTAAGAACTTGAATATCCGAAATTATAGAGTTACATGCATTTCAAGATCAAGCTCATACAAAGCGGGAAAAAAAAATGTAATTTTTTTTTTTCAAATTTGCATAAGCATTGTTTGAGAAATAAGTTTGAAGTGATTCAAAGGAAATTGTGAATCATAATTATTATTCATTGATGACTTAAAGAAAGAAAATGGAAACACCTAGTAAGAAACTCGAAATATCTACTATGACAAACGAATAAGAGGAAGAAATGCAACATGGCATATCAAAATTACAAGACCAAGTGCAACAAATTTCGCTCTCAAAAAAAGTAACTGAAGCTAAGATGAATGGTTTAAAGAATGGAATGGAAGATATGATGGATGGCATGGAAGTTAAGATGGATGGTATAGAAGAAAAACGTAAAGGAAACATGGAAGATTTGAAGATAGATTTGACAAAGTTGCTACAAGAAATGCTTACTAATGGCGAAAGGGTAGTAAAGGAAACTTGTGATGAGAAAAAAAGAAATGTTACTCATGATTTCATAGACTCTAACATTGGATTGAAGACAAACCATGTTCCAAATATCGATATGAGGAAGTTTGATGGCAAGGATCTCATAACATGGACACTACAAATGGAGCAATATTTCGATCTCCATAATGTGCAAAGCACACAAAAGGTATGCATTGCAACTTTATATTTGGAACCCAATCAGTTTGTATGGTATCAATGGCTTTGCTCTCATAAACAAATTGTCACTTGGGAAATTTTTATGGAAGAAATGATAGCACGTTATGAGGATACAAAAAGAAACACCTTTTTTAGCCAATTGATAAATCTCAAACAAAAGGGTTCAATGGTGGAGCACATTGAGGGCTTCCAAAAAATGAATATAAAGGTAAAATATATTCTAGAGGAGCATCGAATTGATGTGTTCATAAGTACTTTAAAGGATAACATCCAACATCAGCTTCGCCTTTGGGAATCTAATTCATTGGAGAAGGCATTCAGGTTGGCAAGAAAAAATGAAAGAAAAAGTATGGCAACAAGGAAGCTTGCCACTCACAACTATAAATATGGAAGTGTTGTTGCCCCTAGCCTTCCAAAACCTACAAGGTTGAAACCACAATAATTCGAAGAAAAAAGAGAAAAAAGGGCTTTGTTACAGTTTCGTTAGAAAATACACTAAAGGTCATAAGTGTGCTAAGAAGAAATTATTTTACATGGATTGTGAAGAGGAGGAAGAAAATGAAGAAACATCAAAAGAAGAGGATACACACTAGGAACAAACCCTAGAGAAAGAATAAATGAATCTGACCATATATTGTAATGTATTGGCCGAAATTACCACTCCTAAAACTATCAAGATAGAATGACATATCAAGAAGAAAAAAGTAATAGTGTTGATTGATTTGGGCAGTACCCATAATTTTATTCATTGTAAGATAGCCAAGGAATTGAATTGCTTCCTATATCTAGCACCAAAGTGTCGAGTGATGGTTTCAGATGGAGGAACCATAAATTTCTCTGGAAAGTGTCATAAATCAAGAATCCATGGGAGAATATGTATTGAATAGCCCAATTATTTCCATTCCAATGGGTGGTGTTGATGTTGTACTAAGATTCCAATGGCTACAATATTTGGGTATGATAACGTTTAATTTTCAAACTTTTCTTGAAATTTGTTTTGGAAGGAAAGGAAGTTGAATTAAATAGTATCACAGGGAAACTGAGAAAGATAATCAGTTGTAACGACATGACAAAGATTTTAAAGAAAGAAAAACGTGGCGTAATTGCACAATTATGTTTGCTAGAGGTTCCCACATTGGAATCATATATTTCTCCAGATCTCCAAAAAGTCTTAGACAATCATTCCAAGGTATTTGAGACTCCCAAAGTCCTCCCACCTATTCATGATCATGATCATGATATTCATTTGATTCCAGGAAGTGTTCCTCCAAACATCAGGCCTTACAGATATCCCTATGCCCAAAAGAGTGAAATTGAACGTATGGTTGCAGAAATGCTAGAGGCTGGCATAATTCAACCTAGTCAAAGTTCTTTCTCTACTTTAGTAGTATTGGTACACAAGAAGGATGGATCATGGCGCATGTGTCTGGATTATAGGGAGCTCAAGAAGCTCACTATTAAATATAAATTCCCCATTCCTGTCATTTATGAATTATTGGATGAATTGCATGGAGCAATTTACTTCACCATATTAGACCTTCATTCTAGATATCATCAAATCAAAATGAAGACTGAAGACATTCCAAAAACATCATTTAGAACTCGAGAGGATCATTATGAATTTTGGTCATGCCTTTTGGCCTTACCAATGCACCTTCTACATTTCAAGGTTTGATGAATTCCATTTTCAAACCCTTCCTTAGAAATTTTGTGTTAGTATTTTTTTGATGATATACTAATCTACAACAAGTCTTGGAAGAATCACGTTCAACATGTTGACAAAGTGCTCAAACTATTGTAGGAGAAAAAATTATACGCAAAAACCTCCAAATGATTCGTTGGAGTACATGAGGTGGAATATTTGGGTCATATTGTATCTCATGAAGGTGTTAAAGTAGACCCTAGAAAAAATAAAGCCATTAAGGAATGGAAAATCCCCACATCCATAAAGCACCTTGTGAGGATTTCTCAGGTTGACAGGGTATTATCGCAAGTTTGTTAAGAATTATGGGAGAATAGAAGCACTTCTAACAACATTACTAAAGAAAGATGCATTTTCTCATACTCCAGAAGCAATGAAGACATTTGAACATCTTAAAGAGGCAATGTTCCAAGCACTGGTCTTAGCTACGCTAGACTTCACAAAAACCTTTATTGTGGAATGTGATGCTTCATGAAATGGAATTGGTGTTGTTTTAAGGCAAGAAGAAATACCCATTGCTTTTGAAAGTCGTCCAACCAAAAGAAAATTTTTACACAAAACTATTTATGAGAAGTAAATGTTGGAAATACTACATGCACTTAAGAAATTGCAACCTTACCTAATGGGAAGACACTTCAAGGTAAAAAAATATCATGATAGTCCTAAATACTTTTTAGAACAAAGATTATCTTCATAAAAGCAGCAAAAATGGGTCACAAAGATGTTGGGTTATGACTTTGAAATAATCTACAAAAAAGGGAAGAAAAATGTTGTTGTAGATGCACTCTCAAGAAAGGATGAGGATGTGGAAGCATTGCTTTGTGCCATTTCTAT
>APFE031390251.1:0-12594 GCA_000404065.3 Pinus taeda | reverse complement strand
TACATGAGAGTTTGGGATGGTTCCTGAGGGTCTTGTTGCTGATGTGGAAGGTCTGTATGGTGTGTTTCCATTGCTTCCACTTCCTTATGGTGACTTAGGAGGTCGAGTCATATCATAGTAACTTTTCATCACATGTTTACACCGGTTGGCCTGTTACTTGGGTAGATGTGGGAGGAGGGTGTTACAGAGTGGTGTTCCCTTTATTCATTTTTCGGGGAATTTGGTGCTACAAGAATGCTTGTATTTTCAAGGGATCAAGTTGCGATATTTAGCAGTGTTATTATTCCATTGATGCATACTTCAATGAGTGTGGCCCAATGGCTAATCAGAAGCACAAGAGACGTATTCACCTCATTAACATATGGGATAGATCCCTTGTCGAATTTTTTGATGGGGTGACCAACAGAAGGAAATGTGTGTGCGAGGTATAAAATTTTATCAATCCAGAACTTTATTTCATTTTATGTGGAATTACGGTCAAGGTACTAACATTTGTGCAAAAGGTCATTACCCTTTGGGAGTACTATCTTGCGCAAAATGGCTCTCTGTCAACAATTTGGTGCTATTCAAAGATTCAAAGGTGGCCATAGATTGGGTTCAAGGTCATACAACTTTTGAACACCACAAGCCCATAAACTAGTTGCATAGTATCAAAGAGATTCAGGTTTTCTAGATTTGACTTTCTCCCACCAATATCGTGAGCAATGCACTGTTGTTGATGAACTATCCAAAAAAGGTCTATAGCAACATCCGAGGAGTATATTCTACACTATTTTTTTCAAGGACAAGATGATGGGCTCTAGGTATATATGCATCAATTAGACAATGTCATGTGAACTTGAAGTATCCATTTTTTGTTATGTTTTGAAACAATTTTTTTGGAACATGGCCATAAAATGTGGTAATATGCAAATATTTAAGCACACATCGGAGTTTTACGATCTACAACTATAGGTAAATGCCTAGGCTATTACGTCGTGGTCTATATTGGAATTGGGCTTATGGATTTTATATTGTCAATAAAATGAATGGTTGAGATTGCAAGCCAAACAAATATTCTTCGTCTAATACGTGAAGCAATGGACAATATGAAAAGTTATGTCAATAGTAAGTCTCTTTGTCCATTTAATTTATTAAAAAATCATTTGTGAAACATGGTTATCCTTGTAATTTATTAAAAAATTCTTTATGAAACGTGGTGTTAAAATTTGGTATGGCTTGTTTCATTTGGTGTGACTTGAAAAGCAATATTACTAGTTTTATAAATTTACATTTTATAATATTAATTTTTTTTATAAATTTAAGTTTCATAATAAAGTTAAGGTTATAATAAATACATCATTATTAAATAATATCATTAATAATATAACTAATAATAATAACAACATTCAAATTAATTAAAAATAATATTATTTAACACAACATTAATACCATATCAAATGATGTTAGTAATTTTCTTGGCTAAATTTACTTACATTTAGGTTTTATTACTTTAAGATTTTAATAATATTGGTTTTTTATTATTTTAGGTTTATAACAATATTATTATTATGATATAAACATTAAATTGAAATTTAATATTGTTAAATATTGATTTGAATACTAATGTGAATATTAATATGAAATTACTAGTGAAATTAATATCAACCACATTTAGTAATGTGGTTGTGATAGTACAAACTAAATTTTAGTATGGATTGATATGTGTTATTCTATATAGAACTTTTTTGTGGATTTCAAGCAATGAAAATCATGAATAAAATCAAAGCTTGATAAAAAATTGTGATTATATATATAAAAAGTCTATTAATAAAAAATAGCGGGTTTTTTTTAATATTTTTTTTTTCATTATCATAATGTTATATTTCTGAATTTAGGTTTATGTGATCCATAATTATAATGTTGGGACATTTTTCGGTACTAATCACATCCAGAGTATTTTGTCAAGGCCCTCACATTCAGAGTATTTTGTCGAGGCCTTTCGAACGAACTGGTGTGGTTCATCATCAGGACAAGATGCAAAGTTAGATTTAGGCAACAAAGTAAATAGTGATAGCGATGGAAAGAGATGATAATGGCTAGCTTTGACCCACAATATAAAATATTCAATAAGGATGAGGAGAAATCGTCGTCACGACTAGATGCAGAGTGAGATCTAGGCAACATAATAAATAGTGATAGCGATGGAAAGAGCTAATAATGGCTAGCTTTGATCCACAATCTAAAATATTCAATAAGGATGATGATAAATTTTTGCCACAGAATAAATAGTGAGCAATGAAATAAATAGTGATAGCGATGGAAGCACTGATAATGACTAGCTTTGATCCACAATATAAAATATTCAATAAGGATGAGGATGATTTTTTGCCACAGAATAAATCGTGATAGCGATGGAAAGAGCTGATAATGGCTAGCTTTGACCCACAATATAAAATATTCAATAAGGATGAGGAGAAATCGTCGTCACGACTAGATGCAGAGTGAGATCTAGGCAACATAATAAATAGTGATAGCGATGGAAAGAGCTGATAATGGCTAGCTTTGATCCACAATCTAAAATATTCAATAAGGATGATGATAAATTTTTGCCACAGAATAAATAGTGAGCAATGAAATAAATAGCGATAGCGATGGAAGCACTGATAATGACTAGCTTTGATCCACAATATAAAATATTCAATAAGGATGAGGATGATTTTTTGCCACAGAATAAATCGTGATAGCGATGGAAAGAGCTGATAATGGCTAGCTTTGACCCACAATATCAAATATTCAATAAAGATGAGGAGAAATTTTTGCTTGAACCAACTAGTGTGGTTCATCATCTTAATGTAATATAGATTACAATATATTTATCAAAATAAAATAATACCCTATATACTTACAAATAAATATATGTTGACTCTCCTAACAAATTTTGACTAAGAAACAATTAAGTTATTTATTTTATTTCAAGTTATGATTAACCAAAAAAATAAATAATTACACTAATGGTAAGTGACTGGATGTGATTAGTACTAAAAGATGTCCTAACATTATAATGTTATATATCAATACAACTATAATTAACTCTTAAATTAATTCTATTCATTTATTTTAAAAGATATATATAGATTGATCATGTATGTAAGTGTATTTCAATTTCTTTTAAAAAATTGAAACTTCATATCATGTACAATTTCCAATACATATAAACAACAACTTTACATGAAATAACAATCTTAACCCAATATACTCACTTATCTAATATTTTATATTTGATTTTTAACCAACTTAGATTCAACTCTGGATATATCAAGCGCTCTTGAGGTGCAAACGTCTTTTGGGAGTGAAGAAAGTTTTGCACCTCGAGAGATTTGATGCGTCTTAGAGCTTGATAGATTCAGAGTTAAGATAGATCTAGGATGGTTTAATTATTAATTTTATTTTTTAGTTTAATTTCTATTTTTATGTAATCTCACTAAGTCAAAATGTTTTAATTTACAGCTTGATTGGGCCTAATAGTTAAGAGCATGTGTTTCCTCCTAAGAGATCACAGGTTCAAAACAAGAGCGAGGTAGAGTATGTATGCCTTCGTAGACATTAGCAGTCAAATCGTTGCATGTAGGTGGGTCCCTTGTCCCACAAACAAAAGAGTCTCATATACAAATTTAGGTCCCTTGTCCCACAAACAAAAAAGTCTCATATATAATTTGGTGTGTTAGTTGTTCCACAAACAAAGGTGTCATACACAAATAGGAACATATTACTGGATACAGAAAATTTCAATTTTCTTTCCACATGAATGTTCACTGCTCTCAACTCACATAAATTAGCGTTTCACGGAGATAAAATTATTTCATTTCTCAATTTACTCTCGCATTGCACTCTCAACTCACAGAAGTAGCTGCTGTCACACAAACACATTTCTATTCTCTCAGGTTTTCCGCTCGCTCAACATGGGGGTCACTACCACGAGGAACGCAATGCTCCCCCTCTGCAACAACAACATCTCCATTCATCGACTTTCCTTCCGCACTTTGAGCGTCCCTGCAGACACGCGCATTAAAACACTCTGTCGCACCAACAGACTTCAAGAGGCACTGGACACCTTCAAGCACCTGCTTTCACCTAAATCTACATCCATCCCCTCTCTAATCACCTGCAATGTCTTGTTAAGTAGCCTACTTCGACTGAATCAACATGAGTCAGTGTTTTCTGTTTACAAACTTATGATTGAAGGCGACATTATTCCAGATCTCATAACTTTGAACATTATCATCAATTGTCATTGTGAAACAGGTAAAATGGATTATGCATTGAAAGTGTTTGAAGGAATGGAAGCACATTTGTATGTTCCAAATGTCGTAACCTTCAATACCCTCATCAAAGGGTTTTGCAGGAAATTCAGAGTCGAGGACGCTTTCAAGGTTTTCAAACAAATGAGGAGCAAACAACAACAGCCTAGTCATGTTACATATAATACCCTAATAGATGGGCTCTGCAAGACTGGTAAATCCCACGAAGCGTTCGGGTTGTTAGCTGTTATGCTGCAAAAGGGCCACAAGACTGACACATCCACATTTAACTCGTTCATGGATCGACTATGCAAAGAAAGTAAGCTCCAAGAAGTCCAGAAACTATTGTATCTGATGATAAAAGAGGGTTGTAATCCCGATGTTATTACATACAGTATACTTATTAACGGTTTATGTAAAGAAGGCAAGTTGGATGAGGCGTGGGAGCTCTTCGATGAAATGTCTGAGAGAAACATATGCCCTAATGTTGTAACATACAGTGTGCTTATTGATGGTTTATGTAAGGAAGGCAAGTTGGCTGAGGCGAGGAAGCTCTACTCTGAAATGTCTGCCAAAAACATATCCCCTGATGTGGTCACGTACAATGCGCTTATTGATGGTTTATGTAAGGAAGGCAAGTTGGACGAGGCGATGAAGTTCTTCTCCGAAATGCCTGACAAAAACATATCCCCTGATGTGGTCGCGTACACTGCGCTTATTGATGGTTTATGTAAGGAAGGCAAGTTGGACAAGGCGACGAAACTCTTCTCTCATATGTCTGAGAAAAACATATCACCTAATGTGGTCACACACAATGTGCTTATTAATGGTTTATGTAAGGAAGGCAAGTTGGCCGAGGCGATGAAGTTCTTCTCTGAAATGCCTGACAAAAACATATCCCCTGATGTGGTCACGTACAATGCGCTTATTGATGGTTTATGTAAGGAAGGCAAGTTGGATAAGGCAACGAAGCTCTTCTCTGAAATGTCAGAGAGGAACATATGCCCCAATATTGTCACATACAACTCTCTTATTCATGGTTTATGTAATAAAGGCAAGTTGGATGAGGCAAAGAAGCTTTTCTATGAAATGTCTAGCAGAAACATTTGCCCTAACCTTGTCTCATACAATGCACTTATCAATGGTTTATGTAAGGAAAGGAAATGGCAGGAGGTCACCAGAGTGCTTCATGAGATGCTAAACAAAGGGTGCAATCCAGATGTTATCACATACAGCACTGTTATTGATGGTCTTGGCAAAGAAGGCAAGCTTCAGGAAGCTCTCGGGTTATTAGATGTTATGGTGAAAATAGGCAATCCACCTAATGAAATCACATACGGTACACTTATAAATGGATTTTGCAGAGTGGGTAATCTGGAGAAGGCAGGGGAACTTCTTCGAGAGATGCCAGAGAAAGGTTGCAGGCCTGATTTAGTTAGTTATAATACATTAATACACGGGCTTTGCAAGCATAATAGGATAGACGAAGCTCACCAGATCTTCTATGAGATGCAAGGCCAGGGTCAGAGCCCTGATATTATCACATACACCACATTGATGAATGGACTCTGCAGAGTGGGTAACCTGAAGGAGGCAATAAAATTATTCGAACAGATGAAAGACAGAGGTCATGGGCCTCATATGATTGCATATGCCACCATCATGGACGCACTATGCAAGGAAGGCACACCCCAAAACGCCAATAGAATATTGGATGAGATCTTGAAAAACGTTTGATACTTGTGTTGTGACATTAAGTTGTAAATAAAAGCTTCTGTAACGATATTGCTGAAATGCACCTCGCAAGATTTAGTAAAAGGGAGTAAATTGCAGTTGATGAAGTACAGGGATGACTTTGGTAATAATGCACTATCTGAAACAGGTATGGTGGCTGAGTTGATCAAGTGGTACACGTGGAATTTCAATAAGAGTTCATCAGGTGTTCAATATTAGGAGAGGACGTTACAAATCATAGGAGTGGTGACTTACAAATTGATCTGATATTTTCTTAGTCATGACATTGTTCCAAAGGTTGTTAATAGATTGATAAGGATTTCAAAAATATTATACGAAGTGTTAGACTTTTCTTCAGTTTATATTGTCTGAATTGTCTGTCTGAAGTGGTCCTGAGGAAGCGTTTTATCGTAGTTAGTATTTAGCAAATCGCTTCCAATAGTCGCAACTTCTAATGTAGGCAAAACAGATGGACTTACTGTAATAGCACCTATTAGTAAAAGACTTGCCGGCAGCCATATAAAATACTATCAAGTCAGTTTTATGCGTGAAAATTGATGAACTGGGTTAGGTCTACTCATGGCTTGCTCTACCAGTTGGTGAGTTACTATTGCTGAATTGTTCATGGTTTGTTTTAGGTAAAAACTAAAATAGATGGTTGATCAATCGGCTGTCAAACGCATTCAATAATTAATTTTGTTTGAGAGTTTGACATTAATTATCACTTTCCCTGAGGTCATGTAATTTATTAAGATTCACTCTAATAAATGTAACCTGGCAACATGGGGATTTGCTTCACTAGGTATGGTATTATTGCATTGAAGGTAGTTTGACTCTATGAACACTATGTACTTTAGAGGCTACGTGGCAAAACAGTCTACAAGAACAGCATGAGAGTATGAAGGCAGAGATAGGACATTACTCACAGTAAGGTCTGATCAATCTTACTCTATGCAGACTTTACTCTGTGGCTATGTCATGATTTAACTGTCCTAATTAGTTGCATGCATATATGAAACTCGAATGGCAGTACACAATGATCAAAACCTTACTGTAGATTCACTTCTCACAGGCTGTTAAGTTCAACTAGTTTAACTTCCTCTGCATGGCTAATGTGCAATACTAGCTCCAAGCTTTGCTTTTTACAGGACATATGATTAGAATATACAGAAATTTGGATTCACAGGTCACAAGCTGTTAAAATCAGTTAGTTTAACTTCCTCTGCATGGCCAATGTGCAATACTAGTCTAAGCTTTGCTTCTTACAGGAAATATGATTAGAATATACAGAAATTTGCTTCTGCCACTAGTTGGTGAATATAGTCTTTGCTGGAAGTGAACACCGTCAGATTTATCTACTATATATTGCACTAGACAGATGATTTGCAATCCCGTGTTTTTTCGTTTCTGGTCTTCAATGGATGTGGCTTGGGGAACTTTGATTCCAATAGCTTTGGGATCTCAGAAATAGTATAGCTCAGTATATATTTATAATATTATTTGGGATAAAAATTGAAATGTTTGGTTTGCTTAATGCGAAATGCCAGGGAGCAACATCTACAAGAATTAAAGATAAGTGTCCTTCAAGAATTAGTCAACAGGAATGACAGGTATTGATCAGCTATTGATCTGTTGTCTTCATTCAAAATGAAATCCAATTTTATTATTTGACATCATAGGATTCTTATTGAAATGTGAGAATTCCAATAAAGAAAGATATAATTTCTGGATTTTTTATGTTTTTGTCCGTATCCTATCATATTGTAATTTTATATAATCCAGACGAGAACTTGCAAATTTGGTGAAACATGGAAATCCCATACAAAGAACGAAGTTCAGGATGGGTAGGTATGACCTATCATATTGTAATTTTATATAATCCAGATGAGAACTTGCAAATTTGGTGCCACATGGAAATTCCATACAAAGAACGAAGTTCAGGACGGGTAGGTATGAATGTCTTGGACCGCTCACTGCTCTCGGTTTGTAGTGGATCTTTTTTGTTTGCATCAATTTAGTGATCTCATTTACATTTAATACCGAGATTTTCCTTTTTATTATCGCATTTGTCTTTTTACCCATTGCATAAGTTATGTTCTGCACATGGTTTTGATTTGAAATGCAGCCTGAGTTCTATAATGAATGCCAGGAGAAATATAGCCCAGCCATTAATATTGTTTCTAAGATTACTCAACCGGCTTTCTTGCATCCACAGCTTCCTTCAACTCTAACCATTTGTGGCATGTGCTATCTTTAGGTTTGATTACATCCTATTATGGCATTTCTTAAAAGGATAATTTGCTCATGTATTCTTGCCCTTATCATTATTTACTGCATGCATAATGAGAAGGACCGTGCAACTATGGTGCCATCTTTAAATTCTATCATCCTCAACTGGTACGTTAGTTATAATGCACGGGTCACCAGTTTTCTCCAACAACTCCTAGTTCTCATCCCCACTCGGGAAGTCTGCCATCATGGTCAATGCCTAGGGTGTCTTTATATAAAACCCTTGTTGGCAAGGCCTTTCTAGTCACGCACCAGTGATCCCTCCCCTCCGAGTAGTGTTGGTTTCCCACCGGATTACTTCTCCTGTAAGCAATTGCTGTTTAACTGTTCGTACTATTTGGCTATTATTGTTGTTAATTGCATGACCTTTATTTTGCCTTGGAAATTTTATAAAATTTCAATTTTGTCTGGCATACCAATTAGGCAGGCCAATTCTCTTTGTGATCGGTACCTCTGGCAATTTTATGTCCCAAGCTGAGATTTGTTTGCAGCTTGCTTTGGCATGCTTTTTTTTTTCTTATGGTTTTGAATGCGTGATTCTTGAATCCGTGTGAAATAATTTGTGACATGTGTTACTTTTCCGGATGCTAGATCTATTGGGTAGTGCTTTGTACCTGTTACAATATACGAAGAGGACTAATAAGTCTCATGGCATGTATTACTTACAATGCATTTTCTTATTAGACATCATCAAATACTTGAATATTTAGGCTCTTCTGTCCAAATTGTAATAGGTAAAACAATTATTATCTTGATCTATGTCTTGTTAGATCTTGTAGCAATCATCTTGATTTACAAGTTGACATGGCTAAGCGTCTCAATCAAAGAGGACATCATTTAGAGACAGGGCCCTTTTTTTCAATTGACGTTTTTACATTGGTAGCAAGGGCAGGCAGGTTCAATTTTGGTTAGCATTAGCAACAAGCAATAAATAAGACATTGTTTAGCATCTGGTTCCATCCATCAATTCCAGCAGCCATTTCTGGAAAGTATGTTTGGGTAGTGCTTCGTACCTGTTATAGTATAGGATGAGGACTAATAAGTGTCAAGACATGTATTGGTTACAATGCAATTTTTTATTAGACATCTTCAAATACTTCAATATTTAGACTCTCCTGTCCAAATTGTAACTGCTAAAACAACTATTATCTTGATCTCTGTCTTCTTAGATCTTGGAGCAATCATATTGATCTACAAGTTGACATGGTTAAGTGTCTCAATCGAAGAGGACATCATTTAGAGACTGGTCCCTTTTTTTCGGTCGGCGTTTTTACATTGGTAGCAAGGGCAGGCAGGTTCAATTTCGTCTCCATTCCACCTGGATGCCCAAACACAGGGCCTCCAACTTTGCAATCACCGTCAAGCAAAACCTAGAGGGAAAGTATGTTTCTGAAAAGGTGTGGTCATTGTAAAGATCACTGACAGAAAATCTGTCGTGACATGTACATACCATAATTCTAAGGAGAGGAGCATTCCCTCACCAAATTGTTCCTTGATCGTCTCGGTGTACCCTTATAACCTGTACGATTTTGTGTGTTTCTTCATTCACTCTTGCTTTATCCAAAAAACCCAAAGGGAAATTGTGTTCATCGAAAGGCATGGTCAACTAGAATCTCAGTTCTACATAAAGACACTGACAGGGAATTTGTCATGACATGTACATACCGTAATTCTAAGGAGAGGATCATTCGCACATCAAATTGTTCCTTGATCTTCTTGGTCTAGTAAGATTTTGCATGTTTCTTCCATCCTGTCCTCCATTGTTTCTTAGAGGATCACTCGCACACCAAGTTGTTCCTTGATCTTCTTGGTCTAGTAATATTTTGCATGTTTCTTCCATCCTGTCCTTCATTTTTTCTTTATCGAATTGGGAGTATATCGTTTACCTTCATTTCTTCTTTATCTAATTGGGAGTATATCGTTTACCTGATCTGGCTTTCATGTTGACAATGTTTAATGTGCTTCTATAGTTACCTTGTTGCATGCCAGCCTATATTTCTACATTTTCTGTGGGTGAAGTGTTATAGTTATAGTTTTTATTCCTTTTCTCCTATTTAGGTATTCATACCTTTGTGATAAGAGTTTTAGTGGCACATCTAAGAGCTACTCTTATATGTACCCTTATAAGATGTTTGAGATATAAAGTGCATGCTGCATTTTGACTGTGTCTTGAAAGTAGTCTAATTTGTAACAATATTATCAGAACCAGACCAAACTAGTAAGAATTGGCCAGTTCAACTAGTTGGAGGGCAAAATTGTTTTGGTCCGGTGAACCATACGGTTTTTGGCTGGTTCGGTACTAAATCGGCCCATTCTTGTATGGATCGGTCTTGTACAATGCTATCAAGCAGGGTTGGAATTTCGATTTCTCTTTACCCGTCATATACCTTTCAAAAACCGTTGTTTAAAATTTTTCCCTTCAAGAGTGATGCTTTTAAAATAAATTAACCCTTTACCAATAAAGGTTTTATTAAAAAATTACCTTTCAATCATAGTTTTCAAAACTGGCCCAGCTAACCGGTTACCGGTCTAACCGGCCGGTTAGCAGGCCCACCGGTTGAAACCCGCCAAAAAACTCGGTCAGAGGGGTGACTTCACCAAATTTTGCAGCTAACATGTCCTAACCGGCCGGTTTAAGACGAAACCGGCCAGTTAGGAGGCACGCCCACCGTGAGCCCAAAAAGCGACTTTTTGACAGGGTTTTAGGGGTTTTGGAGGGAAACTAAGGGTGCTTTCCCTCCAAAAACACCCTCTCCAAGCCTTTAAGAGACCCTTCTCCCTCTCATTTGTCTCACACATCTCATTTGGAGTGTTTGTGAATTTGCTTGGGAGCTTGGAGAGTGTTGAGTTTTTGCTATAGTGGAACAACAGAGTTTAAGCTAAGTAGTAGTCATCATGCCTCCAAAACCCAGATATACTGCATGGGCTCATTGTGATATGATTGATGGAAAAATGATCTGCAAATATTGCCAAAAATCCATTGAAGGGGGGGTATTAACAGGTTCAAGCAACACTTGGTTGGGATAGGAGGCCATGTAAATCCATGTGGAGCACCAAATGAAATAATAGGGCATATTAGGGCAGAATATGTTCAGAAGTTTGAGACTCAAGTCACTGAACCAATAGAGAAGTTTGTGACTGTAAAGTTTGGGAGTCAAGACTCAACCAACTGAGTTTGATCATGATGACTCATGAGAAGTTTCAAGTGATAATGTTGATCACTATTATCATATATGTAGACTTGAGTCTTGTAGTAGGCCACTGGCCCTATAGTTTGTAGGCTTTGTTTTTGCACTCTAGAGGCCACTTAGAGCCTCATTGCTTACGTATTTTGTCGATGATATGTATTGCACTCGGTGCCATTTTTGATATATTCACCTTTACATGGTATATAAATGAGCAATCTTTGCATATTTGTCTCTATTGGCTTGGAATCATGGTTTTAAATCTTAAAAATAGTTTTTTCATTGAAAAAAAATTATTTAATCTATTTTTCTAAAACCGGTTCGTTTAGACCAAACCAGTTCCGGTTAGATCGGTTTCGGTCGATAAATCGGTTCATTAGGTGGACAGGTCTGGTTTTAAAAACACTGCTTTCAATAACACAATTATGTTAAAAAAATTCACATTTTTATGATAAGATAAGAAAAACAAAATGACCATAACAAACAAATGACTTATTGAATTCTGAATCTTGGTTTAAAATTATATGTAACACTCACAATAAAATATTCATAACTTTGAAATCAAATGTCCTCGACCAGGACATGCCATAGCATTTGTATATATCAGGTATGACGAAGGAGATCTTATGTGACATGTAAGATTACCAACAAAGTAAAACTATAAGATGGTCTATCCCCCTATTGTCTCCACAATCATAATAACATGGAATCAATATGGAGGTCCACGATGGAGAGTTTGAAGTCCAGCAACCACAATGTATTAAAAGTGTTTTAATATTTCATAAGTGGCAGTAGATGTTGTTCTTCATGAGTCGATCTTTCAGAGTTTTTAAGTGATGTTGAGACACTAAAGATCTGGTGCAAACTATAGTTGAATCGACACTTCCATTGTTCCATAGGTGACACGTGACATATGATAACTTTCATAAGGTAGTGTTATTGACGCTGTGATAGCCCCCTCGCCCAAATAAACCAATAAAGATGGGTGGTGAATACACTCAGAGAGAAAAAGTGGCAACAAGCAGGATTGTGGTCCAAATTCATTATGACAAGGAGGAGGCTTTGTGCTTTCAACTACGTAATGTTTTGGGCTACGTAGGTTCGAT
>APFE031390243.1:0-17611 GCA_000404065.3 Pinus taeda | reverse complement strand
TTTTGATTTTGACTAGTATTATTATCAAAATTCTTTTGATTTTGACTAGTATTATTATCAAAACAAATTTATATACACTTTGACATAAATTTAATAACGTGTTTTTTTTTTGTTTATTTCTATGTATTCAAAATAAATTTTCCCCAAAGAGAGTGTATCTCCATGTCTTTGATATTGGAAATTCATTAAAAAAAAAACGCATATTTCTCTAAAAAAAGCCACGTCGATGAAATGGTTTTGCTCTCTAAAATTAAGCAATCCTATAAGTAGCTATAACTTTAATTTATGTAAGGCGTTTTCATAATTCTTTCACTACGATGAAGTGTTTTAGCTCTTTAAAACTAGGAACCAACGCTTATATGTAGTTATTACTTACATTTTTGTAAGGTGTTTTCATCATTCTTTCACTCACTCAATACTACACAAGTCTTATGACTACTTGGCAACTTGGGAAGCATCTTGATTTGTAATGATTTTCTTCGTGTCAAACAAATTGATTAGTAATGATCTTCTTTTATCTAAAAGTTTAGCTTCGTTGGTAACGGTTTTCCTTTATCTGAAAGTGTGTTATATATATATATATATTCTTTATGTTTGGAAAAACAATATGTTATCTACTATGAATCTGAATTAATTTAAAAAATAGGAAAGGGAAATATATTAGATATTCAATTTTATTTATAATTAATTTTTATAATTTATTATAAATGTAAGATTAATTTTAAACACTATATCTCAATTCTAAATAATACTTATTATTAATTTTAATCATTATATTTAATTCTATTTTTGTTAAATAAATATGAGTAGAGAATTTTATTAAATTTGTGACTCAATATAACAACAAAAAATTGGAAGTTCTTTCCATACACCATTTTAACATGATTTTCTACTCAGAAATAGACTAAAATTCTAGGAGATAAATCCTAATATCTTCCATGGTTTCTACATCTTAGACTTTCTTCATGATTACAAGAATAAATTTTGACAAATTGCAAACATAATAATATGCAGAAGCAATGTACATTGACTTATTTGAGAGACTTTTACAACAAGGAGTCTACACAAAGATGGCATCTTGAAGCTAAATTGACATCGACTTCAAGTTCCAGTTTTTCCTTATGAGATTTTTGACCTCTTGTGAAAGACGGCTTTGCTGCATTCAAGGAGACATACTTTTCAACATTGCCTTTTGTACATGACTTAGTGTGAGATGCTTTGATTGTCATAGCTTGTTTGTAGAATGTTGGAGTATACCTAATAATCTCTGCAAGCTCAAAATCTAACATTGTTAATACTTTTCCCACAAAGTGTGATTCTATATCTGAAGGTACAATCATCGAAGGAGCTTCCTCTTCATTCTCCCCTAGCACTGCTATGTTTCCTTGATACTCCTTTGGGGTTTCATCCAAAGGAGTAATTTCATCTTGTTTTGGATCTTGAAGAGCCTCAAAAGAAATTTTGTTGAGGGAGGGTTCTGGAACTTCTTTGGAAGATTCATTTGGTGCTGTAACTTTGTTTTGTTGATTCTTCCTCTGCCTTTGAACTGGTTGAAAATTGCCCTCATTAGATATGGGGGTTATGGCTCTACCCTTCTTTAGATACAGGGGCTTGGGCTTGCTCATCCTTTTTTTGCTAATTGTAGTTTTTGGCAATGTGCCCATAAGAATGACAAATGATGCATTTGATGAGAATCTGCTCATAGTGCAATTCCTGAATATGGCTCCATTCCCCAAAAAAAAAATTATGGCCTCCGCTAAACCTTTAGAGATTTACTTTGAAACAAATGAGAGCACAAGAAAATTGAACTCCTTTTGGTTCTGCTTTATCCAGAAAGTAGCCCAACTTATTTCCAATCTCTTTTAGTGTATCAAATCTCTAAAGATGGGGAGGGAGGTGAGGTAGTTGAATCCACACTGAACCATAAGTAATTTTAGAATTTGGATTGAAATCCAAATTTATGGGAGATAAAGAGCCCTTTATTCCCCATAAAATATGACCCTGATATGAAAATCATATCTCTTTCCAATTTATTACCAATAGAAATACATAGAAACCCCCATCTACTGCAAAGAAATTTACCTGACCTTAAAGTTTGGGGGTCCATCTTTCCATGATCTAGGATTCAATAACCTTTGGATTCGGCCATAAGCTCGCAAACTTGTCAACCAATGCTTTTTCTGAGAGGGATAAGGATCTCTTGCATAGATCTGACGGAGAGAGTACCACATCGGAAATCTCAACTAATTTGTTCCCAATTTTTCCGGAGGGGGGGGGGGGGGGAAGAAGAAGGCCCTCACAGCTTTTACACCTACAAAAGGGCTTTGAATGCAACCACATCCTCCATAATGAGGATAGGAAAATCGATCTATAAAATCGGATCTGAGATGCCTCATGCAATATGTATGTCAAATGCAAGCTTGAACCTTACTAGAGCCGCGACTATAGCTTCCACGGTCTCTTTAAAAAAAAAAACAAACAAACAAACAAAAAAACAAAAAAAACTAATCTTCAGTGGCCAAATAATGAAATGGAGCCCAAGATAAGAGTGCTACAATCTTTTGCATATTAAATCTAAGCTAGTTGATGTCATGGCTAGGGAAACCCTAGCAGTCAAGAAAAAAAAAGGCTCATTTTTTGCACATAGATATTATAATTTTTTTAATGATAATTAATTTTATCACTTTTTATACTACAGATTAAAAAAAATAATGTTATAAATAGAATTTTAAAACTGAATTGTGTAAATAGATTAACATAATTTTCCTTAACACTCGCATCAATATTCAAATTTTTCTTTTCTAAAAGGTGGGCAAAATGTTTATCCTACATGTTACATGTTTCAGGGTACTTACATATCTCAACACCATAAATCTATTTACAAAATAAATAGCTATAAAAATTTACATTTTCTATATTTTCATATATTTAAAAGATAATCTATTCATTTAATATAATTGAATTTATAAATTCGAATAAAATAAGTGTAATATCGCATATATTCTTAGAAAAATGTTTCGAGTAGTAAAATCCAAAACGATCAGTTTATTTTTATTTCTTTCCTTTTTATTATAAATAGTTTAAAATATCATTTATTAAACCTAGATTTTTTTTGAAATGTGATTATCGTTCATATTGTGATGTATAAATTTTATTTTTTACATTAATTAAATAAAATATATATATATATATATATATATATATATATAATTATATATATATATTAATTATATAATTTAATTAATTTATTTATATATCCTTATAATTATGATTATAATTATTTTTTAAAATAAATTAATTATAAAAAATTTATAATATTTATATTTGTTTATTATGTGTATTTTACTATATATTTAATATTATTAATTTAATATTAAAATATTAAAAATAAATTGAAGTTGAAATGAAAAATTTAAGTAAATAAAATATTGAGAAAATAAAATGTATTTTGGAAAATTTTAATAAAAATAAAAGTCTAATTAGAAAGTGAGGTCTATCTCTTAGTTTATTCTTTTTAGGGATGAAATGCAAATACAAAGAAAGTGCACTCACTCTGGAGTTACTATGGACACCTTGGTCTATATGGCTATTATAGGATCTTGTATTTCCTCCCAAATGCTTGGCTCAACTATAGATGAATAAGGAATACAATAATAGTGGAACCCCTTCCTATCTCAAGGTGGAGTGGTTAACGATATCTTGATAGTGGTCTAAGGTTAGGGTTAGGCCTTTTCCATGCCTCAACTCTCTATCAATGTTAGGGTTCGGGACATTCTAGAATTTTTTGATAAGTGCCCAAGTGACTAGCTTTATATGTGTGAGAAATGGAATTTCACATGGCATCTACTCTAGTCAATGAGTTAGATAATTTTGCGATATAGACATATATTTCATATACAACCCCTAAATGAGGTGCTCTGGATGTTATTGGGAAGATCTCGATGTGTATAACAACTTTAAGAGGCTATGAATTTAATTTGCAAATTTTTGACCGCAAAAATGGCATTTAATATTTCAAATGGGCTCTAAAAGATTTTAAATCCAAATGACCAAAAGGAAGTTTGTCCCTAAAATAAGCTCTAAAAGGAAATAGCTTCAATGTTTCCACAAACTTTTATTTAGAGCATCTCAAAAAATATATAGAAAACTAACATTTTTTTAATTTATCATCACCACTAAAAAACCTTTGTTGAAATTCCTATTCTGGTTTGATGATATTGTTGTTTTTAAAACCTACAATCTAAGATTCATAGGATCGTTATACCCACTTCTAAAAACACAACAATATGTTTTGGAATACCATGATAATTTTTTTAGTTTACTTTATCTACACTTTTCTCTACAACTAAAAATGTTCCCATATTTTAATACCTTTTTACGGTAAAAGGTTATACATCTATGCATCAAACCTTTCTCTTTTCTCTTATTTTGTATATTAAAAATTATTTTATTTCCTAGCTTCTATGAGCCAAGTATTATCCATAATTTCCCCTATTTGTAGTTTCTCCTCATATCTACTCTAAATGAGGCCATCTTCATGCCATTTGAAACCTCTTAATGTTTTTTTTTTTGTCAAGGCTTACAAGAAAGAAAGTTGGTCTTTCTTTCATATTATCTATCGCAAGTCATTTCACAATATTTATCTACATAAAGCTTGATTTGTTATCTCTAGCTAGCTAAATATTATTCCTAAAACACTTCAACTTTACAAATTTTTAATAAAGTTGTTTTTCCAAAGAATGTTCCAATGCTCAACCAAATCTTAAATTAAAACATTTCAACCTTTTCATCTTATAACAACATATTTTTTCCACTTGTAGGAGTAATCACACATGTCTAAAATATATCCATGATTACACAACCACCACTCCATTATTATTAAAACTCTTATTCAATGACAATACAAGTTTTTCTCTTTTATGGTTAACAATAATCATTCTTGGTCATCCAGATTCAATCAATCTTACCCATAATCAAATATGGTCAATCATAGTCAACAACAGTTAATCATCATATGGTCATCAATTTCCTAGTGCAGCTATATATTTCCTACTTAGTTGCATCCATCTTAACATAAACAAGACAAACACAATAGAAAAACATGGGCACATGCAAGAATAAAAATCAATGGCCAATTTCTAGGTATAACAATACAACATAGTTAACTACTATGATTGATTAAACCTAGAAAATGACCATCGGTTACATAGTGCAACTATATATTTCCTGCTACGAGTTCGACATGAGGAGCATGCAGTGTAGATGGCCTTTCTAGAATGGTTGCATTACTTTCAAATTCAACTTCGGGAAAGACTGGTTGTGGTATAGTGGGGGCAAAACCAACTGACAAAGAAAGCAGAAAAGTTGGAGACATGGATGGTGCACTATGGAGGACACGTTTAGTGTTACTTTCACCCTCATCTGCTTCCTGGAATGACCCCGGTCAACCCAGCATCCATTATGTCAGACGACTAGTATGATTTCTAGAGTTTTTACATTTTAGTTTTGTTTTGGTGCCTCTAATCCATTTTTTTACGGACAATGTCCTTATTATTTTTTTCCTGGTCATTTGGTGAACTTTTTGGTCAAAAAACCCAGTCAGGGTGAGACCACCTATATTGGGACGGACTCTATGTACTCCTTTTTCCCACATCAGTATATTGACTTACAAAAAAAAACTATATGTTTCCTTCTCAGTTGCATAGATCATAAAATGGACATGACCATCACAATAGAAAAATATGGGCACATGCACGAGAAAAGAAAAATTGATGGTGAATTTTTAGGGACATAGCCTAATAACCTACTAGTGGTTAACTTTAACTCCTTTAAATCTTAACTATAGTTAAAATATAGAATATTCTAGAGTCTTCTTCATCATGATCACATGTCTAGTCCTTTTTCCATGAATAATTGGGGATGTCATGGCGTCTTCTTCAATAATGGTGGTCAAAATAAGAAGGTCAACTTTTGAGTGGCATAACTTTAGCATATGGACTTCGATTAAGGTGATTCTTACACTATTGGAAAGGGCTCTGTGTGTAGAATAACATAAAATGGTGCAATGCTTAAGGAGCAATGTTTTACCCCAAAAAAATCATTTGATTAATCAAACTTCTCCTGGAAGCTTTTAGACCCCAAATTCTCAAATTGGATCTCGATGGTAAAAATGGTCCTCTCAATTGATTCCTCCACTTTTTCCACTCTAAAAACAGCAAGATGGATGAAAAAACTATAACCTCCCCATTTTGGGAGGTTTTTTGGTCCACAAAAGCTTCTATTGAATGGGGTGAGGAAATTTTTCTGTCACCTTCCCTCAGGTGTACCATTTAGCTTCTGCTGGAAGCTATCTTGTCAACCCAACCTACCAGTTGTTATGGTGCCCCTATCTTGTACTTATATCTATTTTCTAAAATTGTATATTTTATCAAGTCTCCCTAATCATCTAGTGTCAAATCATCTATAGAGGATAAGACTTGTTCCTCTTCTGGATCTAGCATGGAAGGCTCATAGAGTTTCATATTCTCTACATTTGTTGCGACTAAATAAATGCACATGTATGGGGATATACGAAGTGTAAAGGAATTAAATCCAACCTTTTGTGATATCACAAATAGACCATATCATAGAGCCTTCATTTTCTTACCAAGGCCTTATAGCCTCTCCTTGTTCAAATGTAACAATAAAGATAGTTTCCAACCAAACAAGAGCTATTTCCTCAAAATGAGTATTCTAGCCAAAAAAAACCCAAAAAACATGAAAAAACAAATTGAAAATGAAAAGGGTAAACTTTGAATATTTTTTAAAAATGATAGTAAAAACCAAATTCTTTTGTGCAAAAAACATGAAAGAACACACGCAACTTGATGCTATATCAACACTTCTTTTTTTTGTTAAAATTTCAATTTTTTTTTACCAATAGCACGAAAAATTAATACCTTTACTTATGTCGGCTACAATTCTAACATTTTTAAGCAATGACATTAAAAATAAAATATCATGACTCAAAAAATTATTAAAATTTTGATAGTTTTCAATAATACGTTGAAGATAAACATCATGACTCCAGAAGAAACCTAAAATTTCCAACAATTTTCATCTATGCCGTTAAAGATAGATATTATGACTGAAAAATGTTAAAATATTGACATTTTTCAACTATGGAATTAAAATGAAATATCATGACTATAACAAACTTTAATTTTTCAACATATTTTGAGATCAAATATCAAGACTAAATTAAAACATAAAAATAACTATCTAAACAAAAAATCATTATACCAAATGCTAAAAATATAGTTCTTTTAAAATCTTAGCTTCACACAATTTGGGCACATTGCAACAAAAACTTAAAAATAAATGATCAAATTAACACATAGTGGGGCATGCTTGATCCATTGTAATGAAAACTTAAAATTCAACAAAATAAATAAATCAATAAAAAAAAAAGTATAACCCAAAAACAAATTAACAAATTAAAAATAAAATAAAATTAATGATCATTAAGATCTTCAGGAAGATCACATGGAGAATTATTGGTCGACACGTTTTCAACCTCAATGTGGGTTCATCATTAGGACCAAGATGAGGAGCGAGATCAACAAACTACTAAAATATATTTTAGAGATGCAATGATCATAATCTAACATTCAAACGTACAATTAATAAAAAGGAACATTAAGGAATAAAAATTAATATCTTCAATAGTTATCTTTGATTTTTTATTTTAAATTAATTTATTTTATCTTATTTTATAATTTATTCCAAATAATTTATAATATTTCTTTTTACTTAACATTTTATAATATTATTATTTTAAATTTCGTTTACAATTTGTTTATAATTCATTTTTATAATTATAAGACCATCATAATCTCTATTATTTATCTATAAAATAAACTATATTAATTTCAATTGATTAAAAATAATAATCTAAGAAAATAGGAAGTCATTACAAAAATATTATTAATAAAAAGTTTAATAAAAATATAATAATATCCTAATAATAATAATATTCATTATTTGCTTTACATGTGGATCGATTGAATCAAGAACTGGATATTATTTTATTAATTAGAATTATATAATTCATATAAGTCTAAAAAAAAACATTAATAAGATAAAATAAAAACAATACAACTAAAAGCTAAAGAACGTAACACCACTACCAAAATAGATGAAGGAAAACACAAGGTTAAGAACAAAGAGAAGGGAACCATGAATTGCTTAACTTCCATCCATTGTCCCTATTAAGAGTTGTATTGCTCTTTCCAATTTCAATGGCTTCTCTTAATTTTCGGTGATGGAAATGGTCAACCCTCGTGAGGATCTTAGAGTCCTCTAAAAAAATATGGTGCCTCATTAATTCAGCATGTTTTGCTAGATTAAAGGAGCATGTCCTATAGTTCTTAAGGTTTGCTACGTGCTCCTAAATCCTCTGAGAAATGGAGCACTGTATCTCTCCATTGTAAGGGTTCCGCAAGAACAAGGAATTAAATAAACACCTTTCATGCATTTTGGATCAATAGGGTATTTGATAGATCTTAAAGAGCTACAAATGGTTTTTAGAGGTCTAAACACAGAGCTAATGGATTGTTTCCTCATAATCCTAGCAATATTGTGAGTTGTCCCTTGGATAAAGGGAAGTTGGACGCTAGAGTCTATCTTATCTTCTTTCTTAGTTCTACGTCCCTGACTAGCTTTTAAAATGGCTCAGAAACCTTGGAACTTATTATAACAATTATTCTTGAAGACATTTAAGAGATGGGTCTTCTCATCCATCAAATGTTCTTCATCAAAAATCCGTAAAGCCCTAGTAGATATAGTGTTGAGAAGACCTAGTTTTTGTGCTGGAAAATGATGAGATTTAGCATGAAGATACTGCTCACTATGGGTATTATTATGGAATACCTAGTGGGAGAAAGACCCATCATCCTTTTTTGAGATAAGAACATCAAGGAAGGGAAAGCTACCATTAACCTCACATTCCATGGTAAATTTAATGGAATAAGATTAATTATTAATATGGTCCAAAAAGGAATCCAATTTCTCCTAACCATGGGGCCATAAGTTGAAAGTATCATCTACAAACCCTTTCCAATTTTTTGGTTTAAAATGAGAAGAAGCTAAAGCTTTTGATTCAAAATCCTCCATAAAAAGGTTAGCATCTATAGGAGAAAGCGGAGAACCACAACCCCCTAAGTTTGCTCATAAAATTCACCTTCGAAACAAAAGAAGGCTGAGGTAAGGAAAATATCTCCAAGCTTAATTGTATCCAGATTTGTAAGATGACATTGAAAAAGAATAAATTTAAAATTAAAATTGACCCAAAAAATCAAATATAACAAAATTATATAATAAAAGAAAAAAGAAAAAAAAAAAGAACTTTAAAAAATAAACAAAAAAAAATAAAAAATAAACATAAAAAATAAAAATAACACAATAACCTATGAAAATTGAAAACATCAAAAATGAAAAAAATATTTAAATGTCACCAATAATAATAATAATAATAAATAATATATATATATATATAATATATATATATATATATATATATAATATATAATATATATATATATATTATATATATATATATATTAAAAAAGACACAAAAATAACATTGAACACTTTTTTTTAAATGACACCATTGAAAAAAAAGAAATAAAAAATCTTGAAAAATGCAAAAGAAAAAAATAAGTGTCTCCTAGCCCCTAGCCAACCACTCCCACAGTGATTCTCGGATTTGGCTTGTCAGCCCCGCCCAACAGCAAAGTGACCACAGGCCAAGGTGGGTGTGACTCCCGCAATCACCCTCTAGCGCTCAACGTGGTGGAGGGTGATTCTGGGAATCACCCACGATGTCCTCTTGCCACCAACATGGTAGAGGGTGATTCTGCACCAAAATGATAAAGGGTCATTCTAGGCATCATCCTTTGGCCCCAACACGATGAAGAAGGATTCTTGAAATCACCCTCTAGTGCTCAGCATGGTGGAGGGTGATTCTTAGAATTCTTGTCTCACCCCCAACACAATGGATGGTGATTCCCATAATCATTCTCTAGCCCCTAGCACGGTGGATTGTGATTTTGGGAATCAACCATGGTGCCCTCTTGCCACCAACATGGAGGAGAATCACCCTCTGACCCTAGCACGACAGAGGGTGTTTATGGCAATCACCTTTTGGCCCTTGAACGATGGAGGGTGATTCCCGGAATTACCCTATGGTCCATAACACAACAAAGGGTGATCCTTAGAATCACCCTCTTTCCCTTAGCATGATGGAGTGTGGTTCCAAGAATTGGCCTGCCACTCCCATCCAGTTGTCCCCAACACGGTGGAGGGTGATTTTGGGAATCACTGTATAGCCCCAGCATGATGGAGGGTGATTCTCAGAATCACCCTTTGGCTCTGATCATGGTGAAGGGTGGTCCTCAGAATCACCCTCTCGCCCCCTTCATGATGGTGGGTGATTCCCATAATTGAACACAACCCTCACAGCCCCCAAAGTTCCTGAACTAAGGTCAAGAAAAATTATGCATGGCTGCTTTAGGCCCTAGCCCGGGTTCCTAGCGAGTTGACGGACATTTATTTTTTATTTTTTATTTATTTTTGTGTTTTTAATTAATTTTATTTTATATTTTTTAATGTTTTTTTAAATGATTTTATTTTTTATTTTTTTGTATAATTATATTATATTATACTATGATTAAATATAATTTATGCTTGCAAATCAACGTCAATTTTGAGAATTATTCGTTAGTTATACTTGTAATGTTTTGACTTTGAGAATTTATGAGAAGAATAAGTATTCAATCATTGTTGCTATATATATTTTTAACTTTTATGCTTAAAATTTTCTGATAAAAATCATTCATTTGACATCTCATTTTTAATACAAAAAAAAGTATTAGAATGTGTAATTTTTTATTATATCCATATTCAAAATGTGTATCTTTTTGTCAAATGTTTAAATTTATTCTTTTGTTTAGTAACAATTATTTGATGTACATTGAAATATTAATTAGTGATACATAAATATATAGAAAATCCTAACTTTAAAATATTGACCTTTTTTTTAACCATGCAAAAAAATAAGATTTCATTACAAAAATAATTGAAAAGAAAAAAAGAAACAATCTTGAAAACCACTTGAAAAATAAATATCTCAGGGAAGAATAAGAAGACATCTATTTCAAAAATTGTTAAAATTAAACAATAATTATCCACACTTAATATATTTGAAAATTTAAGTTGTCAAAAGTAAGCCCCCAAAAAAAAATTGCAGTGCATGAACGCTTTTCAAAATCGGCCTGAAAATTGCTAACATTTAAAAAAAATGTTTATACTTTATACATCAGAAAATTTGAAATGTCAAAAATATGCTCCAAAAAGAAATGTGTATTATGAATCAACTCTTTTCAAAATCATATCATTTTTTGTTACCTTTAAAAAGTGAGAACTCGACAAAGTTCTCATTTGATTGGAAAATGTGTTCATATTGTATCTCCACCTTGAAGGACTTCTCTTTCATGTCATGATCATCCATGGCATTCATTTTTTCCTTTGACTTCTGCAATATCTCCTATACCTATAGTTGGATCTTCTTGATCTTATCAACAATTTGTTCTAACCTTAATGCATACCCTATAATTTCCTCCCCCACTCCTTGCTTTTTATATGCAATATCTAGAGGTGAAGGTGGAAAATATGCAAAACAAGTTGCAAATGGGGACATACCAATAGAAGTTTGCATTGCTCCATTATAATAGTGCTATATATATATACCATATTTTTTTCCCAAGTATTTGGATGCTTATGGTTGTAAACCCTCAAAAGGTGAACCAAATATTAGTTGATTACTTCTATATTCCCATTTGTCTATGGATGGAATGTTGTAGAGATTTTTAACTTCGTTTCCATCTTATCCCTCAATGTAGTTAAAACGACACTAGGAAATCTTGTCTCACTGTCTAAAATCATGATCCTTAGCATCCCAAAGTGTACGTAAACCTATCCAAAGGACAACTTTGTAGCATCTTTCCCACTGATGGTATTTCTATAGGGCATCAAAACACAAATCTTGTTGAACCTGTTAACTTCCACAAACATGGAATCATGTACCTTGCTAGTCATTGGTAAAACTCTCAGAAAGTACATGGAAATTATTTCCTAGGGAAAGTGGGTATAGGCAAGGGATGTTATAAACCCCTATTCTTGTTATTAATCTTACTAGTACAACAAATCATGCATCCTCTTATGAACCTAACTACCTCTTCTTTCATCTTGGGCCAATACACATATCTCTGCACGTTAGTCACTATCTTCCATGCACCAAAGTTCCCTACAACCTTAGAGGTGTTAGTCTCTCTAATTAGATGCACCCACTCACCTTTAGGAATACATAACTTATCCAACCTATAGTGTAATATGGTTTGGAGATAGTAGGAAATTGTGTTCCCACCATCACACACATGTCTCTGGCTCTACAGCTTCTAAAACATCTTCTTGAAGTCCTCATCCTATGAATATGCCTCTCTATATGCATTATGTGTGAATGGATCCATGTCCATTAGAGTTCCCAAATCTATTATATTTGATGCAGGTGGCCTTGAAAGCTTGTCGACCAACATTTTTGTGTAAAAACCCTATCCACTTTTAATGTTTTATTCTATAGCTTACTCTAGGCTTACAAAAAATATAGTTATCGGTGATTTATTTGGATTACTATCTCCTTTCCCATGAGATAATGTTTCCACTTCTTCACAACTTACACCAGGGAATATATCTCCTCATTGTAGGTATAGTATTTGAGGAGTACGCCATGAAATACTTCATAATGGTAACATACATGCCTTCCTCCCTACATCAAGACCACTTTAAAACATACCCACTCACATCTATCTATACTTTGAAGGGTTGTTACAAGGTTGGTAATGCCAGAACCCATGCTTGATTGATATTTTTCTTTAACTCCTCAAAGACCCTTTGTTAATCCTTTACTCACTAGAATTTGTTTCCACTCACTATATGGTGTGGAGTGGTCTTGTTACAGTTTAAAACAAGGCTATGAATTTCCTTAGGTACTATGCTACCCCAGTGAAAATCCTAACCTTAGAAACATTAGTAGGAACCAACCACATCATAATAGCCTCCATCTTGGTTGGATCTATCTTCATCTCTCCTCCACCTATCACATACCCTAACTAAATGAAAGAATATTGTGCAAACCCACACTTCTTGAGATTTTCTTATAGTTGATGCTTCTTTAATGTCCCTAGCACCTGTGCATCAAATGTGAGATGTGCTCCTCCTAGGTAAAATTGTATATTAGTATATCATTTGAATATAAAATAATATATGAATCTATAAAACGGCACACTATATCATTCATTAACCTGATAAACATAGTTTGTACATTGCATAGGCCAAATGGCATGACTAAACACTCATACGAACCTTTCTTAGTTTTGAATGTGGTATTGTAGATATTTTCTTATCTGAATCAAACCCAGTGATAGCTACATTTTAAGTCAAGTCTGGTGAAGTATTTGGCTTGTTGCAACTAATCTAAAAAGCTATCTATCCTGGGAAGGGGTTAATTATTCTTCAACATATTTTTTTCAATGCCCTATAATTAATACATAGATTCCAAGAACCATGATTCTTTTGCACAATGATAATGGGTGACCCACATCGTGAGGTACTTAATTGCATGACATTGAGTGCAATTATTTGTTGCAACTACTTCTTCACGTCACTTGATTTTATAATGCATTTCATATGTAGCCCAATATTTGGAAATAAGGAGTCTATCAACAACTAGCTCTCGTGATCCACTTCCCCCTTGGGTGGTACCCTTTTGGGTTCTTGGAACAAATGCCTTTATGGGTATATGAACTCTTCCAATTTTTGTTCATGTTTCTTAGTACACACCTTCAAGGATAATTTTACTATTAATGAGTTTTTTACAAACTATTTTCTCTTAAAAACAATAAAACATACTTCTTTTTATAACTAATCAACTTTTGGGCTTGGTTTCCACTTGTGAGTGAAATTTTAGACTTTCCCTTGTGTACACTGATGGTGAAAGATTTTCCATCTTTGATGAGGCAGTACTGGTTGTGTTTTTACATGAAGATTTCATCCCACATGTACATACAGGGACTTCCAACCACCACTCCACATACATCAACTGGAAAAACATCTAGTTCAACTTCATCAATAAAATCAACATTGATAGCAAATCTAATTTTTCTTTATTGGTTACCTTTATTTTTGCATCCTTATTTTCCCATCCCAACAGATATGGGTTTGGATGATCATGAACTTCCAATTCGACTTTGCTAACTAGCTCCATTGCAATGATATTCGCCTCTAATCCTGAGTTGAACAAAACATCAATCATTTTATTCTTGACTGGTATCTTTATATGGAAGAGTTGGGTCTTTTCATTCTCTTCTTATTGTTGAAGGTTGCTCAAATTCATCTCCTTCTTCACTAATGTTAAATTATCTTCTCATCCATGTACGACCTTCTTTCATCTTGGTTACTTGAATCAATGGGCATGAGGTTATTCTTCTTTGCATCTAATTTTTTTCTCTTTGGATTAAGCTATGGATGCAACTTCCAACACTTCTCCTTTATATAGCATCAATGTCACAATTATTGTAGTGGTTGCTATGATATTTGCACTAGTGTGTTTTTATTGTTATCTTTTTATGTTTCCCCCCTTTCCACTTCTTATTCCCCTCCTTAGAAGCATATCGGTGCTCATTCTTCTCCAACCCACTTAACTTGCCTTTCTTTTAGCCAATGTTCTCTAGGTAGTTTGCATATACACAAGCCTCATCCATCACGTTGGGCTTGAAAATAATGACTTGCTTCCTTACATGGCTATGTGGACCCCCCAAATACTTGATAAGTACATCTAGGTTCTTTCAGGAGATACCCAACATTATGACCATATTTCTAAACTGTGTTGTGTAATCTTCTACATGATGCCCCTGCTTCTACCTAAAGTAACGTAGAAAATCATGTAGATTCACAAGCTCATGCAATGTACTAAAGCATAGGACAAGAATCTACTTCTACTTTCATTCACCAGAAGCCAATAGATTGAAGAAAACAGTAATCAACAAGAGGAAGATAATCAAATACACATAACACAATAAATATCCGGGGAAATCCATAACTCAAAACCCCACTATATGTATTGCATATATCAGAATTCCAAGATGATAATACAATGCTTGTTCTCACAAGAAAAATCCCAACACTTAGTAAAATCAATCTCCAACTCACAAGAAAACTCTTGGCCAAAACTTAGCCAATTCTCCATCTCTCCAAGCCCCTATTTCCTTGCACAAATCCTATGTCTAATTAGCCCATATTAATGGGAAACCAGTGCATCCATAACTGCACAATGCCTTCAAGGTTCAGTTCGTGATTGCATGCATGATATATACAACTTAGAAAATCATACAAATGATAGTACACTATTCCTGCAGTCTAGTCTCAATTGGGTATTTCTCAGAATCGACATGCATGTGTTCCTGATCAGGGAATCTTCAGTTAACTGGAGTAGCACTAGTTATTGCATTAGTGCACCAACTAACTGTTAACTCACTATCAGTTACTCAAATAGTTGGAACTAATTTCATTGAAGTTAACTAAGTAAACTGATTTATCTAATTACAACCCACACTTAACTCATCCTGGACCCCTATAATAAAGGGAGAACATATATATGACTTCAGAAAGACTTCCACCTCAAAATTTCTAAGCTAATTAAGTTAATTAAACTTAATTAGCTATTTACAAGTTGCTATTAGGATAGACTTTAATTTTCATTCTCATTTTAATTAAAGTGGAATTTCTTGTTTCCATTTCTCAACACTTCCTCTCAACAAGAAAGGGATTATCAGCTACCTCGATCCTATCTCTGTGAAACTTGAATTTACATCTTAATAATGCCTTTGTCAAAATGATAGCAACTTGCTCCTTTGTGGGAATGTACTTTAGCAACATAAACCACTTCAATATACAATCTTTGAGATGATGATATCGGATATCAATATGCTTGGACCAATCATGAAGAATTGGATTCTCAGAGAGTTTGATAAAAACCTGATTATCACAGTAGACCAAAGTTGGATGCATCTACTAACCAAACAAACCAACCAAGATCTTCCTCATCCAGATGGCCTCATATGTTTCTTGACTCAGAGCCATTTACTCTGCCTTTGTCGAACTGGGTGCAACTAACCTTTGTTTCTTGTTATGCCAAGAAACTTTCGCTGACCCAATACTGAAGATCCCTCCTAATGTTCTCTTCTTGTCAGAAGGACTCCCTACCTAATTTGTGTCAATGAAGCCTTGAAGCTTCACTCCCTTTGTCCACCTGTACCATACTCCATATTGAGAAGTGCCCTTGAGGTATCTCAACACATGCTTTATTGCCTTCTAGTACAGTTTAGTAGGCCTAACGATCACTTGATTAAGCTGATTAACTGCATAGCACATATTTGGTCCTGTGTTCACCAAGTGCATGAGTGAACCCACAATTTTCCCATAAACAATAGCTTCCATTACTTCCCCTGAAGTATAACCCTCCTTCCTCTAATTACCTGCTAGAGGAGTCTCCATGGGTTTGTTGCTCTCCATGTGGAATCTCCCGAGTATCTCATTGGCATACTTTCCCTGAGGCACAAAAAACTCCCCATCTCCCTACCATACCTCCATACCAAGAAAGTAATGAATGAGCCCCATGTCCTTCATATCAAACTCCCTTGGAAGGTCCTCCTTGCAAGATTTGATGAGCTTATCGTAAGCTAGCAGTATGAGACCATCAATGTAAAGTACATTGATAAAAAATTTACCCTCCACCATTATGTGGTATAGGTTCGCATCCACTTCACTCTTCATGAAGCCGAACCCAATGAAGTAGCTATCTATCCTTGTGTACCAAGCATGAGGTGCTTGCTTCAGCCCATACAACACTCCCTTGAGGTTGTACACATGCGACTCACGGTCAAAGGTTTCAAAACCTTTAGGTTGCTCTATGTACAACTCTTCCTATTTCATGCCATTAAGGAAGGTTGTCTTCACATCCATATGATTAATCTTCCAACCCATCTATATTGATAGTGCTAATATAGATTTGATTGACGAGTACCTTTCAAAACGAGAAAAGGTATCATCATAGTCAATCCCCTCTACCTTTGAAAAACCTACAGGCCACAAATATAGCCTTATGCTTATCCACACTATGATCTACAACTTGGTTTAGCTTGTAAAGCCAACGGGATCTCGCCACTAGCTTGTCCTCAAATCTTGAGACCATATCCAAAACACTGTTAAAAACTATGGAGTTATACTCCTCCACCATGGCATCAACCCAAACCAGTTGTTGCATTACTTCCTTAAATGAAGAAGGCTCTGTCACAACATATTTGCCTAAGAACCATTTATCCAGTGTACTTCTTAGGTGACCTCCTCCTCCTCCTGCGCTAAGAACTGGGCACTCCCACATTCTCCTGTGCATAATCAAACAATCTCTTAGCCTCTCTAGTGAACATTTGCCCATAAGAACCATGTATCCAGTGTACTT
>APFE031390229.1:0-12936 GCA_000404065.3 Pinus taeda | reverse complement strand
TACTTTGGGGGTCAAAAAATGACTCAGAGTCCCTCAAAAGGCGATTTTTCCAGTGACAGTGGCAAAAATGAAGAAAAATTCAAAAAAATGAATAATTGGAAAAATTTAAAATTTTTTCCAAAGTCAAAATAACTCAATTTTGACATGGAAGTCAAGCAGAAAATCAAGGGTGATGTGGCAGAGCATGTTGGACCCACCTCATAGAGTTTCAGAAAGTCAAAGTCAAAGTCAAGTGCCAAAAGTCAAAGTCAATGGGGCCCACTTTGAGTTCATGAGGCAAATGAAATTTTTAAGTAATAACTTTGATTTAATTTCTGAATGTTATAAAAAGGCTGAAAATATAAAAGTGAGTGGGTAGGGGACCCACCTGACCTCAGCCCACCAACAAAAAACAAATACCAAGCAAAGTCCGTACGGAAATATTACTCAGCCCAATCAAAAGGCAGTGGGCAGTCAAAGGTTCACACACAGTTGTCCAAGAAGTTAACGCAGGACAGCATGGTTTACGTACAGCCATTCATACAACAGTATTTAACTCAGTAAACAGCCCATCAACGTGGATAAAGCAGTCAAACTTCAACGCATTTATATCAGCAATAAAATTACGTGGCACAAAGTCCGTACTCAGGATTAACGTGGGCAGCATATACTCCAGCAAAATTCAGCAGATCAGCCGTACGCATTTTTTCAAGGCATTAACGTGGACACTCATATTAACGTTGGCCCACTCAGCAATTTAAACATCAGCCATATCAGCAGTTAATGTGGGTAATTTCAGCAAGTCAACGCATACATTTTAGCATTTAAAGCATGTTTATCAGCAGCATTAGCTGGCAGCAATACACGCAGTTTGCAACAGCAGTTAACAAAGGAAATCTATAGCAGTTATCACAAGCAGTAGTTTACACGCAGTTTGGAAACACATAGCAGCCACTTGGAAATTCATTTAGCATTGGGATTGTCATCAAGCCACTTGTCATTTCATTTCTTCATTGGGATCTTCACCTGATTGCCACTTGTCATGGTCTTTTTGCTTTGGGATCTCCTCCCATTTTCCTATTTATATGAGCCTTGGGCTATTATTGTATATCATAGAACGAGCTATTGGGCTGGCGGAGACTCTGCCGGATTTTGTACTCAGCAGTCACATTAATAAATAAAAGTCTTTGGGATTACCAGCTTCTCTTGTGGTGCATGCCTTGATACATGAGGTATACCTGTGTCGTTTAATATTCATGTGATTTTCATTTGCTATCTAGTTGTTTTTCATTTTGCCTGAAGGCACTATTGTCTATGGAGGAGAGATTTGCAGTTATCTCAAATCTCTTCTGGACTTGGTATATCTTGTACACTTGTTGTAGCTTGTCCATTCTCGATTGAAGGACAAGCTCAACTTGGTCTCTATATGCCAAGTCTCTTTTTGCTCTAACAATTCGTTTGCAAGTGTTTTCTGTGTTTTCAAGCGACAGGTTTGCCAGCTCTGTTGGAGGGCGAGGACTTCTTCGGCGAGAATAGTCACCTCCAAGGATACCAAGGGTCCCACATGCTGTTCAAGCCAGCAAGCTCATTAGACACCAAAAAAAGCATTTACTCAAGAGGGAGTTTCTGGAGCCCTTAGCTTAGTTTCTATTTTGAAAAGTTCAAACAAATTTTCTCCTTTCATTTAAAAGTATTTGTTTTCATTCTGAGCATAAAAAGAAATACAAATAAAAACCTTTTCATTTCTGAAAGAGCAACGTTTTTAAGGCACTGGTCATTTAGGTGTTTCATGCTTATCGTATGGTTAATGGCTATTGCTTATATTATGTTTGCTTATAGATCTCAGATTAACAATCTTATTTAACTCTAATAATTCTCCTAGAAATTTACATCTTAGCTTTAGGCTTAACTTTCCATTTAGGGACCACCCCCCTTAGCTAGCCTAGGAGATAGCTAAAACGGAGAGAGGTGGGATCAGTGTGACAGCCGCTTCTCTGAGTTCCTTGCCACCAACCACACCTTGTGGGGTTGAAGGCTTTTCTCGCTAACTGGTAGGTAGGTGCGGGCGGCAGGGTCACCAGAACATAGAGGATCATATACACTATTCATAAAGGATGATATACGCTGTTATCAAAGCACAATTCATAGAGACACTTACACGCAAATCATACAGCCAACGTGATGCCCTAAACACGGGACAGAGATCAATATAGACGCAGCAAAATCTATGAAGCCACAGTACAACGTAGTAATGGTCCTGGAGATACTTACACTCAGATAATACACATTTATATAGTGTTCATGGTTACGTTCATATGCTGGGTATAGACTGTTCATGATGAAGCCGCAGTTAGAAGGAGCATTGTCACCATTATATGCATGACATAGAAACAGTTCAAGAAGACTTGTTATCCGCAGTGAATACGATGTACAAAGAAGGGAAAATGAGGAGCCCTAATCTGCCAAGATACGCAAGGAACGTTGCCTGTAGAAGCCTAATCGTAGTCCTCTAATGTAGCTAATGAACTTGTTCACGCAATCAAGGATGAAAGAACCGCAGCCATTACAATAGTGACTTAATCGCAGTCATAATTGTTGTCAAGCGAGGAAGCCGCAGATTGTACATGAAGGAGCCAACATAACTGTAGAAGTATGTGATTTGGGCACATCTATCTTGGATAGATGAAGCATAATTCGAATAAGGATACAGTGAATGAAACACCCGCAGTCTTGATGTGATATGATCACAACAGCCATCTCGGTTTTGGTTGGATGAAGAACCTTAGTATATGGATCTCGGTGACTTAAATCTTGTACAATAGTGACTTAATATATGTAGTCACATAACAAGGATCATAGGCAGTAATGTAAACGCTCGACAGTCATGTATATACGCTGCAGTCATGGTTATGCTACACGGTCAGGTAGTCAAGGGTGCCACTGTCATCAAGCCGCAGTGATGAAGAGGTAAATGTAGTCATGGTATTGGAGGAATACCAGAACTATAGCCTAGCTGCGTTGCTAGGCTGCAAGCCATAGCAAGCAGCTAAGGTTGATATGTATATGACCTCCATAATGAAGCAATAGAAGGGTATTATGAGCGGCATGCAGTAGTATGAGCAGCATGATGCATGATGTATGAGATCATGAGCATCATGGTAAATGTAATCATGTGCATGGGTAGCACAATGATGCATGGAGCATGGGCAGTTCATGGGCAACATGATGTATGGGCAGTATGATGTAGCTCATGGGTAGCATCATGTATGAGATCATGAGCAGCATGATAATGCATGATGGTGCTACATGGTCAAGTGCAGCAAATGGACGAGATGCAACACGATGATAGGTGAAGGAGTCACCTTGGAGAATCAATTGAAGCAGAATGTCTTCAAATGATCTTATCGTTATAATAAATGATCTATGCTAGATTTAGATAAGTCAAAGTGTTGACTTCTATTGTAAATGTACTATCTCTCTCTCTCTTTCTCTGCTGAACTTTGAAGAACATAAAAGAAGAATTGATCAAGGGTTTCTACCACATCTTGTGTCCTCTTGTCTTGGCTTGTCTTCTGCGATTTATATTTATGCTCTATCTGCAGTTTACTTTATGCTGATGTGATTGCTAAATGGAAAAGAAATTAATAAATTGCTCTAGCATAGAACATACCTAAAATTAACGTGGTATCAGAGCTGAGGTGAAGACAATGCCCAAGCAATAGTGAAAGAGGAATCACCAAAGACAGAAGGATCAATGGGTTCCTCATAACTCACCAAGAGTGAAGTCGAAGCAGAGAATGTTATCAGAATGACATAGCCGGAAGTTTCTGATGGCCTACCTAAAGATCGATTCACTAGGAAGTTCGGATCTAAGGGTAGGTGGAAAGATACGTGTTTGAAAATAGAATTTTCAAAGATGCTTTGAGTTCAGGATTGTATTAAGTTACAGGAAGTCCACTGGGGACCATGTCCATTGACACATGGCACCGGAGGTTTGTGAGTCAGATGGTGACAGGGAAGACTGAATTCAAAAAGAGCATGAAAGTACATGTTTGAGATGTATCGAAGGAAAATCTTACAAGGGGACCATTCCCCTCATGTAGCATGTCCACAGGTTTGAAACAACCCGTGGAGTTTGAGATTCATGAACAAGAATCTCTTGTATATAGGTGGAAGAGAGCCCTCTATGGCTTGAAGCAAAACACCCCGGGCATAGTATGAGAGGACTGATAGTTGTTTGATGAAGCTGAGATTCACCAAGGAGTGAAATCAATCCAAACCATTATTAGAAGGTTGTGGATGATAGATCTCTCATCCCGGCACCTTATGCGGATAAACTATTTCTGACAGTTGCAAACCCTCTCATTTGCAGAAGTAAGAGGGAGTTGGATTCCAGACATATGTTTTGCAGTTAGCACGGGGAGCTCATATTTGGTTGAGCCTCACTGCATTGGTGCCAAGAATCTTCTGAGATGTCTTCAAGGCACAATCTCTCATGGATTGAAATACACTGTCGGAAATATGAAACTGCATGATTATTCGAATGCTGATTGGGCAGGCAGTGTGGAGGATTACTGGAGCACTTATTAGTGTTGTTCCTCTTTGGATTCTGCTTCGATATCGTGGATGAGCAGGAAGCAGAAGTCGGTTGCTATAAGCACCACCGACACCGGATACATATCTACGAGTATGATCTCGTATGAAGTTTCTTGGTTGGGGAAGCTCCTCAGTGAGCCGTTTTTACACATGATGAATACCACTGTGATTCTTTGTAACAACCAGAGGAGGGATTCGATGAGCAAGGAGGCTCCATCACACTGAGATGATGTATAGGTCGCTAAGGCCCCGGGGGGAAGATCAAATCTGTGATTTTCCCGAATGACTTGGAGTCGTAAAGAAACCCTTGTACAAGGGTCCTGCATACATTGAGCTCTGGGAGCTCTGGGGGCTTGTGGTTCTTACAGGAGAAACATATGACCACAGGGTGACTCACCCTCCCCTGGTGGTGCGCACTGGAACAAGATGATTCACTCTCTTGTGGGACAAGATGATTTGCTCTCTTGTGGGACAGGATGATTTGCTCTCCTATGGATAGGATGACTTGCTCTCCTATGGACAAGATGATTCGCTCTCTTGTGGGACAAGATGATTCGCTCTCTTGTGGAACAGGATGATTCGCTCTCCTGTGTAGCAGGATGATTAGTTCTCTTACAAGGTCTGAATGATGTGTTCTCCATGACAAATGTAGCAGGATGATTAGTTCTCCTGTGAGGCCTGGATGATGTGTTCTCCATGGCGATTGTAACAGGATGATTAGTTCTCCTGTGAGGACGAGATTGATTAAGTTCTCCTATCGAGGCATCCTACCCATGCAGTCTGGGACTCATGGGAAGTACCCCCCATCTGATCAATGAGCAGGGAAATGAGGATAGGGACCATAGTAGTACCGATGGACGCATCGCTGTGTCTACCGTACTCCCTATGCTAGGATGACCTTCATTGATCTAGGATCAATGATAATGGTCTGGGACCAGTGGTAGGAGTTGTACCCCTACGACACTGACTTCGAGTCAGTTGAGGACTGGTCTAGGACCAGTGGTACATACTCTGAGAATGACTTCGTGTCAGTGCAGTACTGGTCTGGGACTAGTGAGAGTGGTACATACTATGACGCTGACTTCGAGTTAGTTGAGACCAGTCTGGGACCAGTGGTACACTCTCTGAGACTGCAATACTGGTCTGGGACCAATGGTAGGAATTGTACCCACTATGACGCTAACTTTGGGTGGGTTGAGACTGGTTTGGGACTAGTGGTACGCACTCTAAGACTGACTTCCGGTCAGTGGAGAATGGTATGAGACATTCTCGATCAATTCTTCTTCTTCATAGTTCAACAGAGCTAAGTTGAGTAGAGCAGAGCTGAGCTGAGCAGAACAAAGCAAAGCCAACGAAGCTAAGTTGAGCAGAGTCAGCAAAGTTGAGCAGAGCCAGCAAAGCTAAGCAGAACAGAGCAGAGCCAGCAGAGCTGAGTAGAGCAGAGCAAAGCCAGCAGAGCTGGGCAGAGCAGTGCAGGGCACTGATGGCAGAAGATAGTACAGTCGGACTTATGGATCAACGGATTGAGTTCTCCCTAGTTAAGAGGGAGTGTTAAATTGGCAACTAGGGCCAAACTCCATGTGGGTCAGCTTATTTATGGCAACTGATATTTTTATTGGATCCCTCTTGTTGAGAGGTGTAGGATTGATCTAAAGATCATCTGATTCCGATAAGTATTTATGGAGATATGAATTTATTTTGATTATGGATTTATTATCTATCCGACCAGCAACTTATGTAGACTCAAGAAGCCCAAACGTCATGTCTATTCAACCTATACGTTTTGGTATAAATATAAGAAGATTTGAAGTCATTTGGAAAACTCTCTTCAAGTGATCTCCTCTCCACGTCTTGGGGTTTTGGAGAAGGAGATACACTATGGATTACGTCGGCCTAGTATGATGATGCCCTAATGGAGAACGCAGTCATGAGCTAATACGTTGTTCTGAGTAGCCCTAAACAAAGTCAATGGATGCCTTTATATCACTAAACATAGAGGATCGTATATGTTGTTTGTAAAGGATGATATACGTTGTTGTCAAAGCACAGTTCATAGAGACACTTACTGTTATGGAACCAACTCAAGAAAAAGATAGAAAAGATAGATCAACGCCTTAGAATTCAGCCTCTTCGAGGGGGAAACCTCCTTTACATTACATAAATGAACAATTCTTGGATGATACAAATGAAAATAACTCCTTTGTATATATAGGAGTCTAAGGGGTCATAATGTAATCACAACCGACATAACAATAATAATGTAAGGGCACAATAATAACAATAGTGGGCTTCTATGGGGCACAATAGTAGTAATATGGGCACTACATGGGTACATCAATATAATAAGGGGGTGTACTAATAACAATAAGGGGTTACACTAGTAGTATAGGGGCCTCTGCCTAACACTTACACGCAAATCATACAACCAACGTGATGCCCTAAACAAAAGACAAAGATCAATATAGACGCAAGAAAATCTATGAAGCCGCAGTACAACGCAGTCATGGTCCTGGAGATACTTACACGTAGATAATACACATTTATATAGTGTTCATGGTTACGTTCATATGTTGGGTATAGATTGTTCATGATGAAACCGCAGTTAGAAGGAGCACTATCACCGTTATATGCATGACATAGAAACAGTTCAAGAAGACTTGTTATTCGTAGAGAATACGTTGTACAAAGAAGGGCAAATGAGGAGCCCTAATCTGCTGAGATACGCAGTCAAAGGAACACTGCCTGTAGAAGCCTAATCGCAATCCTCTAATGCAACTAATGAACCTATTCACGCAATCAAGGATGGAAGAACCGCAGTCATTACAGTAGTGACTTAATCGCAGTCATAATTGTTGTCAAGTGAGGTAGCCCCGGATTGTACATGAAGGAGCCAGCATAATTGTAGAAGTATGTGATCTGGGCACATCTATCTTGGATAGATGAAGCATACTTAGGATAAGGATACAGTGAATGAAACACCCGCAGTCTTGATGTGATATGATCACAATAGCCATCTCGGTTTCAGTTAGATGAAGAACCTTAGTATATGGATATCGGTGACTTACATCTTGTACAGTAGTGACTTAATGTATGCAGTCACATAACAAGGATCATAGGCAATAATGTAAATGTTGGACAGTCATGTATATACGTTGCAGTCATGGTTATGCTTCACGGCCAGGTAGTCAAGGGTGCCATTGTCATCAAGCCGCAGTGATGAAGAGGTAAACACAGTCATGGTATTGGAGGAATACCAGAACTATAGCCTAGCTGCTTTACTAGGCTGCAAGCCATAGCAAGCAGCTAAGGCTGACATGTATATGACCTCCATAATGAAGCAACAGAAGGGTATTATGAGCAACATGCAGTAGTATGAGCAGCATGATGCATGATGTGTGAGATCATGAGCATCATGATAAATGTAATCATGTGCATGGGCAGCACAATGATGCATGGAGCATGGGCAGTTCATGGGCAGCATGATGTATGGGCAGTATGATGTAGCTCATGGGCAACATGATGTATGGCCAGCGTGATGTATGAGATCATGAGCAGCATGATGCAGCATGATGGTGCTACACGGTCAGGTGCAGCAAATGGACAAGATGCAGCATGATGATAGGTGAAGGAGTCACCTTGGAGAATCAGATGAAGCAGAATGTCTTCAACTGATCTTATCATTATAAGAAATGATCTATGCTAGATTTAGATAAGTCAAAGTGTTGACTTCTGTTGTAAATGTACTATCTCTCTCTTTCTCTTTCTCTGCTGAACTTTGAAGAACATAAAGGAAGAATTGATCAAGGGTTTCCCCACACATTGTGGGGTTTGTCCTGGCTTGCGCCACATCTTTTGTCCTCTTGTCTTGGCTTGTCTTTTGCGATTTATATTTATGTTCTATCTGCAATTTACTTTATGTTGATGTGATTGCTAATATGGAAAAGAAATTAATAAATTGCTCTAGCATAGAACATACGTAAAATTAACAATAGTTGACCTAGCAACTGAACACATGCATTCGCTAGGAGATTTTTGGCCAGTACTAGTGGCTAACCAGTTTGTGGGCAGACTCCTTGGGTTGTCTTGGTATGACAGTTATGCATTGGATCATAGGATGATCATCATACTTTGGTAGGAGTTTTTCGGAGGAGGTGGCACTGGTAGGCCACCAGACAGTGCCTTGTATGAAGTTGAGGATTCTTCACATTTGTGTGGGGCACATAGGACATGGAGGAGCAAAGCAGTGATGGCATCACTACTGGTACCTAGGGAGATTCACTTCTTGAGTCTCTCAGGGAGGATTTAGAGGGGAGATCCACTCATTGGAGAGTATGGTAATATGATGGTGGAGGTGTTGTTACCGGTCGAGTGCGGGCCAATGCACATGGACACAACTTTAGGTCATCACATCCAGGGATGAGTAGGAGCATCTAGCATGGAGCAGTAGTCTACAGATTGGCATGGAGACGCATGGTGGTGTGCTGTAATTTGTTAGACTTTGTTGAGGAGTAGGATTACCTCACATCGCATTGAGTACATGCGAGATGTGACAAATGAAGTGACAAAGGCGGGACACATAACAATACAGGATGGTATAGTCATAGCATGGGGTAACCAGCGATGTATAGGGACAGGTTGTTACATACAATAACATGTCAAGGAGTGCGGTGCTGCTTGGTGGTATGCAAAGATGCATGGTACAGTGCAGCGAGCTCTTGGAGCGTTGCCTCCAAGGAGGCCTATGGACAGGGCATTAGGTGTACCATTGGATGCAGCTCATCTAGGATCAATGAGGACATTGTTGAGCATCTAGGGACACCATCTTTAGTGGAGATAGGGCTTCAAGGGGGTTATCAGCAGATCCGAGGCAGAGAGAGAGAGTCGTCCAGAGGATTACTCTTGAGTATTCCAGTAGACTCTTGATCATACCCTTTGGGACATACCCACCCATTATCCTCCAGTGTTACTTACAGTGGTAGAGTGTTTGGTTGTTGCCCCTTGACACTCTCCATTCAGGTAGTAGGGCATGGGAGGCTCACCCTAGGCAGTTGGATGAGACATCACGTGTCATGAGCCGGGAGGAGACTCTCGAGTTGAGAAACTTGGTAGGTGCATGAGTTTATGGATACATGCTTATGGATGGCCTGGTTGATTGTTGAGGTAGCATATGTTCCATGCGAAAATTCCTACACTGAAGGAACCCCTACCACAACAAATCTGAATCTACTTCACCTACTTGATTTTTAAATTACATTCGTCAAGTCATTCTTCTGAATACTGAAGCAAATTGCTTCTACAACCTACATTACTTAAATATTTGATCTCATGAAACAAAAAATAGAGCAAAGCACAAGATACATAGGACATCCTTATTTTTGGACACAATAGTCCCCAGAAAAACCCAATGCGGGAAAACCGGTGCAACAGTCCTGAGGGTTTATAATTATGCAGGAGAACTATCTGAATACAAATCTAGGATGTTCATCTAGCAATCCTTTACAGAGAAAATTATGGCGGAAAATCTGAGTGAGTTTTACCTCACTTCACCTGGCAGAATTCCGATTGATCTAGCACAAGACTGGCTAACCTCGACTATTTCTGCGTTGGCCTTGTGTAGGCTCTGCATCAGCCTTTCAAGTTCTATGTTAGCCCTACATCACCTCTTTTGCCCTTTGTGTCAGTATCCTGGCTGTTCTAGCATTTCTCGGCAATTTCGACTTTCCCGACAGTTCTAGATTCTGCGTGACAAGCAGCTTTTCAGCTCTGTGTTGGCCCTTCTGGCTCTACGTCAGGACTGCGTGGTCCTAGACTATCCCAGTGTCAGCTCTCTCGGCTATTGCGCTACCTCTCTACAAGCTCTCTCCGCCTCTCTGTTAGTATTCTCCAGAAAGTCCTTCTCCCAGATTCTCACTACCCCTCCTGCAAGATCTCCCCAATCAATTTTCCTCTTAAGAACTTGTCACCTCAGAAAATTGATTTCCTCAATCTGTGTGTGTATGTTTTCAAATGAACCTCAAGCCTCCATTTTATACTTTTCCTATCGAGTCTTCAACGGCCGAGATTAAGTCCCTTATCAACGGCTAAGATTAAAACATGACTTGATCTGCCTTCTAGATCATTCTCACCCATATTTTGATCAATACCCATTAATATTTCAATTTCCCTAAGTTTAGACTTAGGAACTCCATTAAAAATACTAATTATTTAATAAAATACAATCTGGGTGGAATTTCAAAAAACGATTTTTGGGTTCTTTAGAAGTCATGTGCCTTAGCCTCTCCACCAATTTTCAATGCTAGAACACTTCTGATGCTACCAAAAACTAACACTCCCTCTTAGCGAGGAAAGTGCTCTAGCAACAATGTCCACTTGCATGCTACTCTATTTTTGAAGCACCTCCTTTATGCACCCTTTATGCACTATTGCTGCCACCAACACTGTGTTGTTGCTACTACTGTACTATTTCATATGTACTACATCTCCCTCTCAAATGCTACATTTGCTATGTTGCTAGCTCTACCACTGCTAACATTGCATCCATATTGCAACTCAGTTGCTGAGAGAAGCAACTGAAAAACATCCAAAATTAGTTGAACTTAATTGTGTTCGATATAATACAATGAATGTTGGAATCTGACTGTTACCGATTCTGACCCCCTAAATCTTTTGCGCTGCTGCTCACTCCTGTACTATGCCAATTACACTGTTTCTCACTCCTGTACTATGCCAACTGCACTGCTGCCAACCTTGATCTGCGTTGATCAATCTCTATTCCCCAGCTACTGCATCTGTCCTCCAAACATTCCACTGCATCATCTGACACTAAGTCCATCTCGCTATTGCTAAATCTTGGGCTCTCGTAGCAAGGAATTGATCCAAGAGGTGGACTCTTCAAGAATGCTGCCCACATGTTGATTTGGGGTAGCATCGGATGTGCTCTAGCGATGAAAATTGGTGGAGAGGCTAAAGCACATGAGATCTCCCATACCCAGAAATGGTTTGGGCAGAATCTAACCAGTTTGGGAGATATTAAAATGATTAATATTTTTAATGGAGTCTCTGAGTCTAAACTTAGGGAAAATAAAATATTACTGTGAATTAATATAAAACTGAGTTAGAATTGTCCAAAAGTCATGGATCAAGCCAGATCTAATCTTAGCCATTGATTAGGGACCTAATCTCAGCCATTGAATTGTCAACGAGAAAAGTATAAGAGGAGGCTTGAGGGTCACTTGGAGAACACAACAAGTTGATCAAGAATTCGATTTTCTGGGGCGGGGCTTGCTGAGGAAATCAAAGGAGTGGTTAGAGTTGTAGATGAGGGGTAGTGAATGTAGTAACAGAGAGGTAGAGATAGTACCGAGAGCATCAGTCTAGAAGCCGGGAGAGGGTTGACGCAGAGCCAACTAGAGGCCATGCAAAGGCAGCCAGATGCAACGCAAAGGCAGCCAGAGGCCACACAGAGGCAGCCAAGAGCTCCGCAGAGCCAAAGGAGGGCCAGCATGGGAGATGCAGAGGCTCAGAGGCTGATGCAAAGCCTCGAGAGGCGGACGCTCGGCCAGAGAGGCTGACGCAAACCATAGAGGTTGACGCTGGGAGATTTCGAGGGGCAGGTTGGGGCTGATATTTATCCCCCATTGAGAGGTACTACTGTCAAGGGAATTCTCTGTTGGGTGATCCATTTCTGGCACCCAAATTGTATTCTGAAACAACTTAATAATAAAACCCTCAGATAGCTGCACCGGTTTTCCCGCATTAGGTTTTTCCGGGGACGTTAGTCCAAAAATAACGATGTCACTTGTGTGCTTGTTTTTCCTTCAGTTGATGACCTATATGTGTTGAGACACTACTTGTATTTATTTTCAGTATTTACATGGTAAATAACCTGTTAATTAATAGAACAAGTAGGAAGAAATAAATCAGAAAGTACAGGAAGGATTTCTAACAGTTATACTTAGAAATTCCAACATGGTATCAGAGAGTGGTTGCAGATCACAAGAGAATTGAGGGCATCAGCCGAGCAGAGCAGCAGCAACAGAAACAGTTGTCCCAAGTGACAAACGTTGTTCCTAGTGGAAAAGCAACAAGGAAGGGGTGACGCAATGCCTGCGTGATCAAGTTTGAGCCAGGAGGAGGATCAACGCAGTGGTAGAAAGAAGCAGACCTGACCTACTTAGTGCTCAGTCATCTTTCTCAGTTAGGAAGGATTGACGCCCATGGCCAGGAGGTGCAAATTTTGCTAGTGTTGAGATTGCGCAGAGCCTAGAGGCTCTAACCTTTAGTTTGTTGGAGCGTAGGAGGTTGTGGGTAAGTTGTGGAGTGAAGCTGGTGGGGTACTGTGGTCAAAGCAGTACCTAACAA
>APFE031390220.1:12400-32453 GCA_000404065.3 Pinus taeda | reverse complement strand
TGTAATCAAAGATTGCTGGAATACTTGCATCTGAACTGGTTGGTTGTGTTTTCAATGGCTGAAGAAATTGGTATGGAATTCTCGTGCTTTCTCATGGTTCAATAAGTTGTCCCTCCCTTTGTTTATCAGTTTATGCATAGCTGTATCAAATATATATCATAATCTAGGTTGCAGAAAAAAAAAGAATAGACCAGAATAGGTTTTCATGCCCTCTGTGCTCAATTCTTGCAACTTTCCATGTTTTCCTCTGAAACAGTGATGAATATGCATTCTTAATTGCGCCTATTTAAATTGTTCCTTTCATATATGAATGCTGTCTAGGAATTCTTCATTGCTCCCAGATATCACTCATCCACTTTCCCTCTTTGGCTGGATGAGAGATTCTTAATTGCCTCTCGTTCCCTAGCTTCCATTTCATTCTTGTTCCAGCATAAAATCATTGTGCCTTGTGTGGCTATCCTGCTCCATATTCCCCTCTTCTACCGGAGAAAAAACACATCTCAGTTCAGTCATGACTCCATGCCCAATGGTTTGAACTTCTCACTCTTTGCATATCAACTTAGTTTGAATAAGATCAACCACCACATCAATCAAAAAACAAATCAAACCCATGTGCCTCATATCTAGCCTAAAATCACCCCTTAAACAAAGTTAAAATCCTGAGGAGAGAGCCCTCTTTGACTGTTGGTAGGCTAGGACCTGCAGTCCAAAGACTAGTTTGTGGTTACCTCGGCCGTATTCCCTTGAGAGTTAAAGGGAACAACCTGAGTGATAACATAATGGCGGCTCCATTGGGGAATCAATCATCTATTCATTATTGTAGCTCCCCATTTTTTATTAGTTTGCCTTTCCAATGATTCCCAAACTTATTTTGAAAAATCTCAAAAAATCACAAAAAACCCAAAAATCAAAAAATATTTTGCTTCTTGTTGAAAATTAAGTCCTGATCTGTGTGGTGGACAGAGATCAGGCCATTCAAAGTTCATTTACTTATCCACCTGGCAACTCCACATAATCCCCATAATAAAGACTCCACTGGAGAAATGAACCCAAGAGAAATATATGAACAGATCAGGCTGTTGACCTGGACTACTATCCAATAGGTCATGTTCTTTCTCTTCCACAAAATTTTGTTATGTATATTGTATTTTAAAAATGATTTCAAATTAGATTTTCATGACTTACCCTTTGAAAATATTGTTGAAAGGCCTCCTTGCACATTACAACAGCAGCCTTTAAAAGCTGCTAAGAATCATCATACAGCCAAGGAGGAAACAAATATCAAAGCCAATCATGCTATCCTTGTTCATATTGAGCCCAGTCAACCAACTCCTGTACATACTCTCGTGCCTCGTAAAGTTCGTGATAGGTATAAGCCTCTTGTGTTGCCTCTTGTGCTTAATCCTCTGCCCAAAAATCATTCTGATTATCTCCCAACATTTTATGGAGAGAATGGTATTACTGCCCAAAAGCATATCCAGGCCTTTCAAGATTATCTTAATATATTTGAAGTAGAGGAGGAGGATGTTAGTATCAGGCTGTTTGCCCTTTCTTTGTAAAGCGAAGTTAGGACTTGGTTTAAAGCCTTGCCTGAGGCTAGCATCTCGAATCTTCAGCAGTTTTCCAAGCTCTTCCTTGATAGATGGATGATCAAACTTAATTTCCTCTTGCTCATTGAAGAATATAATCAGTTAAAAAGAAATCCAACTGAATCTGTTCAACAATTTCATGATCGATTCAATCGAGTTTATCATGCTCTGCCTTTGAATATTAGACCTCCCCCTGATCTAGCTCTACTGCATTATTCAAGAGCTTTTGACCCAGAAATAGAATTCCGTTTAAGAGAAAGGAGTCCCCCTACTATGGAACAAATGCTGGACATGGCAGTAGACATAGAGGCAAATCTGAGAATCGGGGAGGAAAACCGCAAAGCAGAGTAAGAAGAAAGACTTCATGGTTGGTTACAAAGGTAAGAGGAAATGATCACAATGAATGTGGAATGTTTAGAACATCTGAACACATCTATTTTGCAACAGGAAAGTAACGACATTCATGAACAAACCTACCACAAAACAGATGACATATTCGTACAGACATACATGATGGAACAATCTCCTGATATACTATATGAACCTAACATATTCTCTTGTTTCAATTTCCTGCCAAAATATGATGAGTATGATGATGATGATGAGCCTAATGACCAAATCAGCCTTACAGATGAATCAGAACCTACTTTGGCAAAAAGAAAAATCCAGGGTCAGCAGCTCAAAATCAATGAGCAACCAGCTTATCTCAGCTATGAAGTAAAGGAGGAAAGAGCAGAAAATTTTGATTTCAGTGAAGGAACTTTACCATTTTGTTTCGAATATTTTCAGTTTATTAAGGAAAACTATCATACAATTAATAAGAAAATATTAGCAAGTGCGGATATGGATCATCTGAAGGAAGCTCAAACCAGTGTTCAAAATATATTGCCTCTAGCTTTGCAGCCCCACAGAGTCATCAAGTATCAGATGGAAGAAGACTTAGAAGTAGCAGCATATGATCAAGTAATCCCAGTGGATCCCCTGCCTCTTTATGTTCAGCCATCTGAGGTTTTCAAAGAAGAAAAGGAGCAGCCTGTGCAGATCAGTCAAAGGCCATATGAGCCTTCTTATAATAAATTGCAAATATCAATTCAGGTGGTATATGATGCATGTGCTGATAGGGGGTATGATGAAGTAGAGAGGTCCTCTTCTCCACTAGCAGGCTGTGTGCCTCAGTATCATAGTGTGGATGATATCCCTATTACAAGGCATGATAGTGATCCCAAACCTTTGTACAGTTCTTTAATTCAGTTCGGCAATAATGTATATATGCTGCAGGACCCTTTTGTACAGTTTCTTGATTCAGCAAAGAAGGTCAGCAGTTTCCAGATCTTCTCAAAGGTTAGCAAAGCCATATCAGATTTCAAGATCTCAGTTTTTTCTGCCAGCAAGCACAAGCAGCAAAACTCATTCATGTTTATAATGCTTGAATAGCTGCACTAGTTATTTCATTTCACCTAACAGCAAAGTAATTGCTCGTTAGGGTAGGTAGGTAGGATTTAAATTTTTGTTTAGACAGAAAGCTTGTTGCAGTTGAAGCCTGAAGTGAAGGCCATAAGCTCTTCAAGGTTTGCTGTCATGTTCATAAATAAAGCAACCAGCAAAGGAAAGTTTTCAGAGTACATCAAACAAGGGAAGATCAAGGCATTCTGACCTGCTATTCTTGGCCTTTCACAAGGAAAGGCCATCCCCAAGTGGAGCCATTGATAGTGTCTTGCTCATAGCAGGTGTTCATCTTTCATGATTGACATTTTTACATGGTAAATATGTCATGCTCTGTAGGTTGCAATGTTCCATATTTGATACTCAGGCCAAAGAAGTATCCATGAGGGTATGCCAGCCTAAATGCCCCTGCTATATTCCAAATTTTGAGGAGTTATTCCATTTTTGAAGAAACTTCAATTAAAGGGAGATCCAAACAGCTTAATTTTGGTCTCCCTAGGTTTCAGTTTCCTGTTATAGAATATAGAGAATCATTATCTGTCCAAAACAGCTTAATCTGGGCATATTCTTAGATAGGTAGAGAAGCAAGGGTGCTCAACAGCTTAATCTGAGCCCCTGGATGGCATAAGTGTAGATATAGGTAGGTTGACAGTAAATAAAATAAAAAGGTTGAAAAGTTGGGTTTGCTAGTTCAAGTGCACCCAAACCAGAAGAAGAAAAAATGCTAGGTAAAGTAGGTTGGGTAACTAGTTCTGTGGTTGCAGAAGTCAAGCTATGTCATCCATTTCATATTTTCAATTGTCATATCTATCTAGATCACAATTTGGTGGCACTTTCTCATGTTGATCAGATCAAGCAAGGCATCTCTAACTCCCCTCTCTTCTTATTTCCTCAAACTCATTTACTAACATCCCCTCAAGGACCTTGGGATCTGCCCAAGAGTCCTTTTTTCGTTCCATTTTTGCTTAAAATCCAAGTTGACATCTGAGATTGGCTTAGTAAAAGGAAGCCACATTCATTGGGTAAAAGTAATCTTTGCACAAATTCACCATTCCCCCTACACTTTCACTCCACCAAGTCATGCTGACTCCTAACTCTATTATTTAGCTCCCCAAGTCATTCCCCTATCCCCTACTATGTGAAAACTATATAAAAAACCCAAAAAAGAAATATGAAATATCCCAACCTATGGCAACTATAGCCTAATAACAATAGTTCGGGAAATACTAGGTCCATTTGGGGCCTTAGTGTTAGCCCTTCCGCGTTCCTTTCCCTTGGAATTTGTTTAACCTCTGGTTAAATAAATAACCAAACCACACCCCACCCTGAGCGCGCATTTAAACCCTCAAAACCTAAAGTCTAAAACCCACCACCACCGCGAATAATCAAACATTTATCGCACACGCATGTTGATTAAACCCCACTCATCTTCCCCTCTCGTCGACCGTCAGATCGTCTCTCCAAGATCTGACGGCCCTCATGCATATCGGGCGCCCTTATATGATGGCATGATAGTGCCCAATTGCCGATGGTTTCACCGTCGTACCCAGGGACACTTGGCAGCTTTTCATTGCATCGAGCCGCCCCTGAGATACCGTCCCCGTACCAAAAGCGGTCCGACACAAACCGCTTGCCACCCTCCCTGATGCCACTTCACCGCATGACGATGCCAGCACCTCACCGGCCATTGTGCTTCACCTTGCTGCATCACCCTGCCACGTCACCATGCTGACATCATCATCCGTACTGGGTCCCATTACTGACATCATCCGTCGTACTGCTGACGTCATCCGCCGAAAGGAAAACGTGCAAGAGCGAAATCGAGGCTTCGGAGGCCCAGAATCAAATAGGCCAAATTGGGGAATCTTTGGCGAATCTTTCTTCTCAGTGGTTTTTTTTGCTGTAAAAGGGCCGAAAAGGGGCAATTTAACAGTTTTTACCACTTCAGAGAGAGGAAGAAGCCCTGATTCAATTAGAGAGAAACAGTGAAGCGATAGAGAGTATCAGTGAAGCGGCAGAGAGTATCAAATCGACCATATCAGTGCCGGAAAAGCATTAAAGACCATCCAAACTGAATCAATGCATTACCAGGATAGGGTCATAGGCCATTAAAACTGAATCATAACAAATTAAATGGGAATCACAGTCACCTAAGAGCAGTAGAACCAACTAAGATGTGCAGGTGAGAAGTGAAAGGCGCAACAATTGTAGATTGCACAAGAAGAGCTGCCAAAGGACGACAGATAGCCACATTTTGAAACAGCTGCCCTAGCGCAGCACTAGATAGATATTTTCATTACTTATAAGACCAGTTAGGTTAACTGCATTTATTTCCTGAAAAAAATATCTTCTAGCAGATCTTTGTTGTAGATATTTTGCCTATAAATACAACCATAAACAATGTAATAAGGGTTGGTGGGTTGTTTGGTTGATCTCTCATTCTGAGAGCTGCATTGTAAATATTGAAGAACTTCTGTAATCAAAGATTGTTGGAATACTTGCATCTGAATTGGTTGGTTGTGTTTTCAATGGCTGAAGAAATTGGTATGGAATTCTCATGCTTTCTCATGGTTCAATAAGTTGTCCCTCCCTTTGTTTATCAGTTTATGCATAGCTGTATCAAATATATATCATAATCTAAGTTGCAGAAAAAAAAGAATAGACCAGAATAGGTTTTCATACCCTCTGTGCTCAATTCTTGCAACTTTCCATGTTTTCCTTTGAAACAGTGATGAATATGCATTCTTAATTGCGCCTATTTAAACTGTTCCTTTCATATATGAATGTTGTCTGGGAATTCTTCATTGGTCCCAGATATCACTCATCCACTTTCCCTCTTTGGCTGGATGAGAGATTCTTAATTGCCTCTCGTTCCCTAACTTCCATTTCATTCTTGTTCCAGCATAAAATCATTGTGCCTTGTGTGGCTATCCTACTCCATATTCCCCTCTACTACCGGAGAAAAAACACATCCTAGTTCAGTCATGACTCCATGCCCAATGGTTTGAACTTCTCACTCTTTGGATATCAACTCAGTTTGAATAAGATCAACCACCCCATCAATCAGAAAACAAATCAAACCCATGTGCCTCATATCTAGCCTAAAATCACCCCTTAAACAAAGTTAAAATCCTAAAGAGGGAGCCCTCTCTGACTGTTGGTAGGCTAGGACCTACAGTCCAAAGACTGGTTTGTGGTTACCTCGGCTATATTCCCTTGGGAGTCAAAGGGAACAACCTGACTGATAACAGCATCCGCAGTACATCTCACTTGGTTTACCTCCATTGACTGAGCCACATATGCAGAGATGGGTTGACCTTATGTCTCGACATGCTGGCGAGCCTCAGATTTCTTTCTCTAATACCTTCTTCGAGTGGTTGGATCGTCAGGAGATGGTGTACGCCAAGTTTCCATATGCTGGCATGGACTTCCGAGGTGACTCAGATTTGGCGTTGCCGGTTGGTGAGGAGTGCAGCACTATGGGTAAATTCTTTGACCATATCTCTGTTTATTGTTTTTATAATGTTCTTCTGTTTTCTTTGATCAAGACTAATCAAAACTCATGTGCTCATGCAGATATTGGATCAGTTCGAACAACAGTACATTAGAGAGAACCAGTTGCCGCTCCAGCAGGAGAGGCTGTGGGGAGGGATATCCTCCACGACTTTGATGTGGCCGAGACTCTTTCAGCATTACAGGATCAGGTCGAGGGTCTCACCCTTGGTATTCTAGATGTGAGGACCGACGAGCTACCTCTTCGGTTGCAGTGACATACTGCTGGTGTGCTGAGTCGATGGACTAGGCTTTTATGCATGATCGCACAGGTGGTGACTTGTTATCACTAGCATCATTAGTCTAGGTTGCCCCCTAGCATTTTGAGTTTTGGATCATCTAACCGATTTTGTCTTGATTACAGAACATTATGTGTAAACCATAAATAGTCATCATATATACATTTTTTATCTTCGGAGTTTTATTTCAGTTAAGCTACGTGATCTTGTTGCAAATATTGATGAAATGCTTCTTTTTATAAATGTCGCAAATGTCTATCTAATACATAATTTGCAACTGAGTCTATCAATGTGTTTAAATTTCTGGAAATATGCTAATGTTGAATTAAATCGAACCATCTTTCCAAAATTCTGACCCTTAGGAACATGCGATAGATGGTTGGATTTCATACAGAATAAATACCAGTTCGCTGTAGAATGACAAGTTGTGAGTCTAGCCTAAAAACAAGTCGTCATACGCCATGTGCGATGGTCTCAGAGAGGAGTTCTATCAATGCATTGTATTCAGCGATATTGTTCGTCGACCAACCAATACATACCCCTCTGAAACTCACTAACTCGCTGCTAGGATCAAAAATGGCCCAGGCCGCAGAAGATAGGTTCTGTGTACTACGACTCGCTCCGTTGGCATATCCAACGAATGCTTCCAGTAAGTTTGACATCTGCAACAAATGCAAAAAGTGGATTACTGAACCAAAACAATTACCCTTAACAAAAACAAAAATGTGACAAAAGCATAAGGATTACTATGTGGAATTAAGCATAGTAACGCTTGAGGTACAACCCGTTGTGGGGTTGTGCCAGTGGAATCCCATCATAGTCCATCAACTTGTAGGCTCCTTTTGCTAATACATGTTTAACAATATAGGGACCCATCCATAAATATTTGAACTTCCTTGCTCCCAACTTATCGGACTCCTGGTCATAAAGTAAGACGAGGTCACCTTCTGAGAAGACACGAAGTTTGACATTTTTGTCGAACCGTGCTTTGACTCGTTCCTTATGGGCTTCGTTAGCCAAAGCTGCATCACGACGGGTTTCCTCCAATTGGATTAGTTCCAAGAAACAAGCCTCTTCTTCTGAAGCTCTGGGGACAAGGTCGACTGCGAGCTTGAGGGACGCGATTTCACACTGAATTGGTAAGATTGCTTCCAGACCGTACACTAGTTGAAAAGGTGTAAACCCAGTTTCATTACTCACCGATGTCCGGTATGCCCACAAGGCCGAGTACAAGATCAGGTGCCAACTCCGTTTAGGGATTCCAATCATCCTTTGTAGCAAGCACTTCAGGACCTTGTTGATTGCCTGAACTTGTCCGTTAGCTTGTGGATAGTATGGAGTAGAGTTGTCATGGGACAATCCTAATTTGGCAGCAAATTCAACCATCATGTGATTCCGAAAATGCGATCCATGATCTGTGACTATGGCCTTTGGAGTGCCAAATCTGGAGACTACATGATTAAAAAAAAAAGGGCAGCCATTTCGCTGCTGTTGTTTAATGTAGGCATCGCCTCAGCCCATTTGGTAAAATAGTCTACTGCGACTATGATATACCCATGCCCCCCGGCCGGGGTGGGGTTAGATGTCATGAAATATATGCCCCATTTGGAAAATGGCCCAACAGCAACAACTGGTTGCAGTGGTGTGGGCGGTCTTCTCGTTTTGCTATCGAAGATTTGGAAAGCATGGCAACATCTTACTGCGGTTATGCAATATTTGAAAATTGTTGGCCAGAAGTATCCTGCTCGCAAAATCTTTTGCACTGTAGCATAACCAGATTTATGCCCCCCACATGCACCTGATGACAATCATTCAGGACTTTTTCAGCCTCCTGATGCATGAGGTACCTCTACAGAACTGTATCGATACCACGATGGTAAAGGGTATCACCGACGATCACGTAGTCTGTCGATTGGTATCAAATGTGTCATTGTTCAGAGTGTGAGGTATTAGACCTATATGTTTGGGTTTGGTGATAGATGATTATATCTCCATACCACGGATTGCTTGAAGATATCAGAAACACATTTTCATCCACGATTGCTTCTTCGGATGTTGCATCGTTGGATGACAATGGGAGATCACATAGTAGCTCCACGAAGACCAGGGCTTTCTTTGATTTGGATTTTCTAAATTCTAGATCAAACTCTTGTAAAATTGCTATCCATTTTGAATATTTGCCCCCCAGCAACTGTCATGACAATATATAAGTCATGGGGTTGCAATTTGATAAAATGGTAGTTTTTCTAAAGAGGACATAGTGTCAAAATCTCTGTATCGCTTGAACAGCTGCTAGGGCTAGCTTTTGAACGTAGGAGTATTTTATTTCCATATCATTTAAGTTTCAGCTTAGATAATATATAGGATGTTCAATTCCATTATCCTCTTGAGCTAAAACCATCCCTATGGTTGTATCCGTTGTAGCCAGATATAGGTTAAAGTCTTTTTGATAATAAAGGAGGCTTGCGCGACCTGATCCCAAATTAAGGGTACTTCTTTTATCAATAGACGAGTATAACCTTTAGCAAGTTTGGCATAATTTGGAATGAATCTCCTAAGAAAGTTCGCTTTCCCTTGGAGTTTCTGAATCTGAAGCAAATTTGAAGGTGGAGGCAAATCAATGATTGTCTGAACCTTACATGGGTTGAGATGAATCCCATCCTTTGAGACCACAAAGCCAAGTAAATGACTAGAACTGACACAAAACACACATTTGTGTGGGTTTTGTCGTATCTTGGAGTGTCGGCAACGTAGAAAAATTGTCCTCAAATGCTGCGGATGTTCTGTCCACTTTCGCGAATGAGCCGGAAGATCGTCAAGATATGGTTGAATGATGTTCTTGATGTCATGGAAAGCATAGTTCGAGTCAATGTCTGGAATTTCATCATATGACCAAGCAAAGACATCTCTAATTTCATGAAAGAGAGTGCTATATACTTCCAGTTCTGAAGAAGAACAAGATTTGCCGACATAAATATTCTCTCAACATTTGTTTTGGTCGAGACATTTATGGCGATAGTCTCTTCAATATTGGATAGGTTTCGCTCGGAATCCACCATATTTACAGTATTCGACAGAAAGTCAAAAACTGAGGGATGGTCTAGGTCGCTGGAATTATCTTCTTTCCAATTCAGAATATGGGAACGATGGTGGTAATCTTCCCATGGTGCCCCGTCAATCGTCATTGATTGAACGATTCCTTCGTCTGTAGAATGTACTTACGACCAAGGATCTGAAGGGGTGCCATATTCCTTAGACCTATCTATCCAAATGCTTGATGAGTGTTATTTCGGGTTTGCCTCCCATACCGAAAACATTGATTGCTATAATATTTCTAGTGGGCTTAGAGGCAATACCTGCAGATGATCCATATTAATATCATTTTCTGACATCTTTTGAATGGAAGATATGATATTGTAGGTTCCCACTTTAGCCACTTCCGCCAAATTGGTTGGAGGCGGTAGGGTAAAAGTTCCCATTAATGTGGGGTCTTTTAGTAGGCCTACTCTGATATTTTGAAGCGAATTAGGGCTTCCATGGATCATTGAAATGCTTCCCATAACTTGTGAACTGCTGGGGAGAAAATTTTGTTGGTCGATTAATGTAATTCCTCCTTGGAGAGGAAATGCAATCTTCCTAAAGTAGGTCAACGCAACGGCAGCCATGGCATATATCTAGGGCCTTCCCAGTAGGATGTTGTAATCGAGGTTTCCATCGATAACTTCAACATCAATTTCTACTGTTTTGCCCCACAATTCAACTTGCAAGTTACTTAATATCCCGTATGGGGTGTATGTTCGTCCATCACATGCTTTTAATGTCGTTGATGATCGCAACAAGGTTGGAGACCCTAAAGTTTTCCAGCAACTCATGGACATAATACATGTGGATGCCCCCTCATCAATAATTGTTCTATGAACAGTTTTGTTGAGGGCTTTCACTTGAATGAGGAAAGCTAGTTGAGCTGGTAGCTGAGGGTCGTACCCTTGGTGATTAAAGGACACAAGATTGGAATCCGTTGGGTCAATCCCACCTATTGCTGATAATAAATCTTGCTTTTGGGATGGGCAATTTTGTAGTACCTCAAGTGTCGACATCACAGAGGGCGATTGAGCTAGATCCTCCACAATATTATAGTGTTGTGTTGCTCTGGCATGAGGATTAAACATCAATTTCTGTACTACTCCCTTTGGCGATTTTATTGCTAATTTAGGAATGATGGGTGGTGTTAGTGTCAGTCTTTGCAGCCTTCCTTCAGTGATCAAATATGCTCTTACAAAGTGATTTTAAGGTGTGAAGGTCAAATTTTGTCATTTCAATAAGTCTTCAAGCAAAATTTGGTCACTAGGCATTAGGTCTAGGGTTTGTTTTCACTCTTTTCAAAATTGTTCAAATGTCGGTCCATGTCACCATTCAGCTGAGTGTACCATTATTCAGAGGGTTGTCATCATCATGTCAAGTTCCATTGGGTCATTTTACACCTTGTTCATGCCTCAGTTGCGCCTAGGCAAGGTTCATTTCCCTCTCCTACGGTTTTGAAGGCAATTTCTCTTGAATGGTCACATCATTAGCAAAACTTGTATCCTGATGTTCATACACTTTCCCATATCATTAATGTACCTTATTAAACACTTCCCATCACTGAGATCCCCCAAATTCCACATTTTTGCACAAACCCTAGTTTCTTGCCACAACTTGGCAATTTTCTAGGCTAGGCCTGTGTTTTTCCCTTTTGGACCCCTTCCCCTCACTCGATCTCTAAGATTCCACTTTCCCCTGCTTCCTAACATCCCTCCCGACTTCCAAAAATTTCCCCAAGAATTTAGAAGCCCCTTATCTCCTTCATTTCGCTTCATTTCGACAAGATCTCTTGTTTCACACATCGGGATAAGTTTCACTCAAAAGATGTTCTAGAGCAATCAAAGATGAATTTTGGAAAACTGAGAGAGGTTTTTGTCCAAAATAGGCCAAGAAAGAAAAAACTCCTTCACTTTTTACACAGGTGTCATGGTAAAATCAAGTTTTCTCCTAGCTTGGCTGGCCAAATAACTTTCTTGATGAGTCAAAGGATAACTAGACAAAAAGATCTTTCCAATGAGCTATCATGAGCTCAATTTGGAGTTGAGGAAGGCATTCAAAAGTTGACTGCAACAACACTCTGCCTTGAGGCAGCCTCATTTGGCACATTTTGACCAGTCTTGGGAGATTTGATTTTTGACAAGGCAAATGAACTCCAAATTGAAAAATTCTAGTTGGGTTGGAAATTAGACTCAAGACCTTTCCAACGAGCTATCTTGCACCTGATTTTGACACCGGGAAAGCCTCCAAAAGTCTCTTGCAAAAAGGCGCTACACACAGGCTCTATGCACCGCATGCCTGAGCTCAGTGCACCGCACTTTCCCTATGCGCTGCGCGCCTCGCGTGACGCATAGGATTGGGAGGTCCAAATGACAAATGGCTTGCAGTTTTTGATTTGTCATGAGAAATCATGAATTTTGGTACTTGGACAAGAAATTTGGGCAAGTTTTGGGTCCCAAAAAGGTCAAAAAACATGCAAAAAATGACCTCACTGCCCCTTTTTGGACACACAGGAAGCAGTCTTGGGAGATTGCACTTTTGGAGGGGCAAATGGACACCAAATTGGAAAATTCCACTTGGGGTGGAAAGTAGACAGGCAGGGCTTTCCAACAAGCCAATCTAAGCTCAATTTGGACTCCTAAAAGTGCCCCAAAAGTAGGTTGAAAGACGCGTGACGCACAGAGCTCAGGCGCGCGGCGCATAGAGATTTTTGGTCAAATTTTCACCTTCCAGCTCAGAAATTCGGCCAGTTTGACTAGTTTTGATTTGTGATGTAATTTTTGACTTCTCTTGATGTAATTGATTTAACATGATGTAATTTTGGCACATTTTTACTTTTTCTAGAGGATTCATTCACTAAAAGGTGAAAATTAAATGAATGAATCAGTTTCCTAGCATATAGGGGTAAGTTGTTTGACTGCCTAGATTTCAATTCCTTGTTTAGAATTAGTTCAAACAGCTCCTAGAATGATGAGCTCAACCCCTAGAGGCAAGGAAAGGGGGTTAGGATGGTCTATATGAATGTAATTTCTCATCATTTTCAGGGTTGGAGAGGTTGGACTCTTGGGAAAGCTTGACACTCTATTGTACATATTTTATTTGCATTTTTGGCAAAGGAAAGACCAGGGTTTTGCAGCACTGTTTGGGATTCATGTGGCTTTATGTGTTGATGGTGTGCTTCTTTCAGTATTTGTAAGTTGTTTATGTGTATCATTATCTTCTCTTATCCTCTGCAATTGAACAAATGAAGTGTTAAGGTAGAATCCATAATTTGTTATGCTCTGCCTTTAAGTTTGTTTGATTTTCCATGTTTTCATCTATTTATGGAGAATCCTTGAAAGTTTCTTGCTCTCCTTAACTTCTCACCATTCAGATCTAGCCATTCATTCTCTTTAAAAGCATCAAGACAATCACCTACCTTGCCCCAAGTAGACCTGTGCAAAAACTGTGTCTCATCCCCGCACCCAAATTTTCCTTTCCCTTAGATTCAACAAAACTCCAAAAAATCAATTTCAAACTCCTTATACTCATACCTAGCCTAAAATCAATTACCAATTTAGTCATCTCGAGCCTCATTGATTACCTTTTGCTGAGATTGGCCCGGAGAGAGCCCTCTCCTGTCCCCTAAGGTATATTTGAGCACTAACACATATTTCAGGAGCTAAAGGAGGAGGTTGAGCATGATGCTGAGAGCCCACAGGATGGTGAGTCGCACATTGATATACCTGATGTGCCACATGAGTCACCCTTATTAGAGACCTCTTTGATAGCCCCAGTTGACACCTTGGTGGAGAAGATAGAGCCTACACACATAGAGCCATCTATTGAGGAAGAGCCACCCCTGGACGAGATGCCAATAGTTGTTGAGGTATCTGGAGTTGTGACCAAGTTTACAGGTGATAGATGCCCACGACAGTGTCACCAGTTTTAGATCGACCTTCTAGCATTAAAAAGGAAGGTCACATTAATGCGTGAGGCTATTCTACAACAAAGCGAGGAGCTGGAGGGAATGAGAGCAGTTTGTGCCGAGTCCATGGAAAAATTGACTCATGTTGGGGAGGAGTTGGATTCCCTGCTGGTGCAGCTAGAGTGCACATTGGAGCGTGAGAGCAGCCCTCTTCGAGCAAACATAGACGAGGTTGGCAGCACTGTTAGGTTACCCCGGCCCATTGGGCAGAGGGAGACAAAGCTACCTCGTCAGATTGTATGTATTGACCAAGATAGCGAGATGAGACGACCCAAGTTGCACAGAGTGCAACACCCGCATGATAGGGTTGTTCTATGTGTCAGAGTTCGTGCATTCGATCCCTCTCTTGGGGTTGGGTGGCGAGAGATTATGAGTTGGTACCCGATGGAGTGGACTATGTAGATGGTAGTGGACCCAGGTGGAGCTCAGCAGGAGTTTCCAGGCACTGGGGATGCTGGAAGCCCTGACTGGAATTGGGATCCGGGAGGGACCACTTATCATTTCCCAGGTATACCAATTGACTACGACCTAGAGGGTATAGTTGACCTAGCAATCGAGTGTGCATTTCCGTTAGGAGAGTTTCGGTCAGCGTTAGTGGCCAACCAGTTTTTGGGCAGACTCCTTGGGTTGCCTTGGTATGACAATTGCACACGGGGTCTCAATATGATCAACATACTCTGGCATGAGTTTGTTGGAGTAGGTGGCATTGGTAGGCCACCGGATAGTGCCTTGTATGGAGCTGGGGATTCTTAGCATTTGTGTGAGACACAGAGTTGCAGAGCAGTGGTGGCATCATTGCTGACTCCTGGGGAGGTTCACTTCTTGGATCCCTTAAGGAGGACTTGGAGGGGAGGTCCCCTCATCGGAGAGCATGGTGATGCGATAGTGGAGGTGATGGTCCGAGTTGGATGCAGGCCGATGCATATGGACAACTTTAGGCCATCTCATTCAAGGATGGGTAGGAGCATCTAGCGTAAAGCAGTGGTCTACAGATGGGAATGGAGACACATGGGGGTGTGTCGTAGTATGTTGGATTGCGTTGTGGAGTGAGAGTGCCTCACATCACATTGAGTACATGCGGGGAGTGATAGGTACAGTGACACAGGCGGGACATAGGACAGTACAGGATGGGATAGTCGTAGCTGAGGGTATACAGTGGTGTACAGGGGTAGGCCACGGTGTACAGTGGCATGTACAGGAGTACTGGGATGATCGGTGGTATGCAGGGGTGTATAGTACTACACAACGAGGCCTTGGAGTGTTGCCTCCAGGGAGACCCTTTGACGGAAACATCAGGCATAGTTCACCTAGGATCGACGAAGACACAGACGAGCAATACTTGATGGTATCCACAGGGACTCGCATGCTTGACCATATTCTACATCCCTCTCGGGTGCAATCGATTTTGTTGTCGACTTCTTGCACTCTGGGCATGAGCAGTGGGGGACGAGGAGCTCACTCGAGCTATTTGGGTGACACTCAACACACTAGGGGGTAGACTTTTCAACAGTGGCATTGGATTGGTGCGTCAGTTGATAGCCACATGTTTGGGAATGAGATGATCATCTGTAGGGGTGACATATCATTCATCACCGAGCTTATGTCTAGGGAGCTAGTCCTGAGGGAGACATGTGTCACTCTTTTCTCAGGGCACGTCGAGACCGAGCATGAACAAAGGATAGTGGTTACGACTGAGGTAGTTTCCCAATATGTGTTCGAGCTCTAGACCTTATATTGGCACGTTATCGAGAGGGCAGATGGCAGACCTAGGGGAGATGGTTGGTAGGGACAGGAGGGATCCACATGCCCTGAGTTGATTACGAGTATTGGATACCCATCTTTTGGTTGCATTGAGGGGGTAGCTCTTTGGCACACGTGTCTTCCAGCGATCATTGGTACTACACAATGGCAGGCATAGGGCAGATTAGCATGCATCATATTAACTTGCAATATATGGAGCCTATATAGTGATCACATGCAGGGACTAGAGATGAGGGCTAGAGGGATTCCATCGGTTGACAGGGCTATGCCGCAGGAGGTCTGGCTATGGGATGTAGGGATTCAGTTGATCGATAGATCATGCGTGATGAGAGGAGTTCACAAAGGGTTCACGGAGGGTTTCATCATATGGGGAGGCAGACATTCTCTGTTGCTACATAGGTTCGGAGTTAGATTTGGATGGGTAGGCCTTGGTGCCATGGAGATGCCCATGCAGGATGTGTCTCGCCTCTTTCAATATTCCACCATCGAGTTCCAGGAGAGGAGGATACTGACTGTGCATGATGGGGAGTATGACATAGTCAGAGTAGTGCAACGTCAACATGGTGGCACCACTCTGGGACTAGCAGGGAACTGGGGCATCATAGCTCTTCATAGCTCAATAACCTTTAGGAATGCACCATATACTGCAGGGGGAGATCACACAGATCTTCGATTGGGCTTTAGTGAATCACTGATGGAGCAGGGGACTTATCGTACTTTAACTGTGTAGGATAGTGAGTGGAGTGAAGGGAGCTTCATGTTGGACGGGATTGCTTGGGATCCTGGTATTGAAGGATTCTTTCATATCTGGACAGTGTAGAGGTCAGGCATGATCTAGTGGCACATCTGGGGCCCTAAGACATTTTGCAGTGACAGTGGGGAGCAACAGTTAGAGATGATGCTTGCTCAAGCATTGCTTGAGGTCAAGCGATTTTTGGTGTATTGGAGGAGCTTGCCTGATGTGAATGCCACCTGGGAGGGTGAGCACATTTTTGGAGCACACAACTTTGAGGTTGCTTGAGGGTAAGCAAAATTTGGGAGGGAGGACTGTCATGTCCCTTCTCAAACAAATTTGTAACAGGGTGTTTCCACCCATTTTTGCATAATTTTGGCTAAGGAAAAGAACCCAACATTTTTGACTTAGGGATTTAGGAGGAAATTCGACTTAATTTGGTTGCTAGCGGAAGGCGGGGGCCACCCTCGTGGTAACTCGAACTAGGCCATTCAAATGTCTTGTAGGGAATTCAAAGTGCTGGATGGAGGGGTCCACATGTGGCAAGCAAGACCCACAAGGATAAAAGGAGGAGGGAGCTCTCATTTGGATTCATTCTTACACCTTGCAATCAAAATTACTTGATTGTTCGCTCTGCTGTTTAGCCTAGTCAACCGACTATTTAGCCATGACTCTCTCAAGTGGGAGATTCAACCTCTACTTCGGGGGACCATCCATGTCTGCCCTAGAGAGGCAGTTCCATAAGTATTTCAGGAGTTCTGGGAGTGTGTTACAACACTACCATTCAACCACAACAGGGAGTGCATATTTCTGGCTAGCTAGAGAATACGCAGGGGGAGTTTGGAGCTATTAGTGATCAAGCATTTTCCGGGAGAGTTAGAGGATTGGGAAATAAGCAAAGGACCAACCTTTCTCGTGAGTTTTGGAGCCAGCAGAGCCAGTATCCTAGCAGTTCGAATTACTGGGCTTGGGGACAGTGCAGAGGGTCATTCCAACGATTTTGTGGAGCTAAGGAGCAGGTGCCATATTCTGGAAGCCCATCCGAGAAGTCTGAGGATTCATAGCAGAGGCCAGCCTAGCACTTCGAGTCCATTTCCGAGAGGATTTACAGGTAGATTCCAGCAGGTCGAGTTTTGCAGTTGTTGCTGAAGCTGGGCTCTAAGGGGGTCAAATTTCAGAAGTCTAAACCAACAAAATTCCTTCGTGGGTTTTTTGGGTTTCTTGAGAGGAGTCCATGGTTAAAAATTCAGAATTTTCCAGATGCTATTAGGGCCTGAAATCCTAATTCTTATAATGGGGTGAATTACTAGTTAGCTGGGGAATTCACACCATTTTGTGGGTTTGACTTTGGCTCGGAGATAGGCCAAACCCTTTTTGGCTTTTTGTGGCTTTTGGTCAAGGAGCTTGAGGTTAAATTTGTAGCATTTTCTATGCATCGGAGGTGGAGTTTCTTGCAGTCCCTTTCTAGTAAGCAGTGTAGTTTTTTGGGTAGCGCAAAGCATTAAAGGAGCAATCATTTCCAACATTTGAGATCATTGTATTATCACCTGGGTTTTGTCACACTTGCCATTGAGGCAAGCCCAGGTTCATTCCTCCATACTATTGTACTTACTCCATCGATTAATAAAATGGCTCAGTTGGTTCTTACTTCTGGAGTTTTTATGAGCATTTGTTGATTGTTTAAAATTTATGTGCTGTAAATCGTTTTTGCTTTGCATATAGTTATTTATTTAAGTTTGGAACATTACAAAAACTCATTTTTTGGGCCAAAATACCAAACTCAACTCCTATTTCAAAAAGTGGTATTATTGGTAGCACTTTTTTCAATGTTAAATTTACCACATTTAGCAACCATAACCTTAATAACATTGTAATGTTGTCAACAAAAACCTGAAAATCAACCCCTAAATTGAAAAGTGATGCTAACAACAACACAATTTTTAATTTTAGAGTTAAAACTACAACATATTTGAAACCTTAGAACTTGACAATCAACATTGTTAAAAACAAAACCTTAAAGTCAGCCTTGAATTAAGAAATGGTGCTCCCATTAACACCCTTTAAGAGAACTATAAACAATCACATTCATATTAAAAATATTACTGATAGCACTTAACTAATAATATTATAAATATGAATATTAAAATTAATAGTATTGCTATTTAAATAATATTATTAAAACTAAGAATTATAGCATTCATATTAACAAAGTATTTTTAATATTAATACTTTATCATTTAATAATTAATTAAAAATTTCAATTAACAATATTAAACTAAATTATAATATCAATAATATTTAATTAACTAATTAATTGATTTTAAGATTTTTTTAACTTAACTAACTATTAATAGATCCAACCTAAGTAACTAACTAAAATTTTTAATTAATAATAAATAAGCTAGCATAGATCCATCTTAACCAGAGATCTAATATGAGCCAAGATGGATCAAACTTCTTTAGGTTCAAACTTATTTTAGAGTGCAAAAATTAGGTGCAAACTTATTTTAGAGTGCAAAAATTAGGTGCAAACTTATTTTAGAGTGCAAAAAAAAATGTTAATAAACTTGGTCATTTATTTCCCTTTTCTCCCCTTCCTTTTTACCAAGTCTAACCTCTGGGATTTTTTTTGCCAATTTAAAACATTTAATCCTTAACCAAATATTCTTCCATTCTTCTTAACCAACCTAGGTTCATCTTAATTTTGGATCTATCAAGCATCGAGAGGGATCAAATATCTCGAGGTGCAAACCTCTTTTTTGAGTGCAAAACTTGCGGAATGGTTTGCACCTTGAGAGATTTGATCTCTCTCAACACTTGATATATCTGGAGTTAAGATAGATCTATGTTGGTTTCAATCGTGCGGAGTCACAAAAAAATTGTTGAACATCTGATTATTCTAATCATTTTAAATATGTTAAATATATATAAGATTAATCTGGTCATTTTAATTCTAAGTTTGCTCAGTTACCTCAATTTTTTGAGATGATAGAGACTTTTAATAATTTGAATGATGAAAAATGATGAAATAAATATCTTGAATGCAAAGTGACAATGTAACAGTGTTGAATGATAGAAAACATAAATAATAAGAATGTAGGCAAATACAAATAGTCTTCATTGTGATCAATATCAAACTATTCTATGATACTGTTCTTATTGCCACACTTGTTAGTTTTGCCATCTTTTCATATTGATCATCTGAAAAGGGCAATTGAAATCATAGATCATTCAAATATTTAACTCAAGCTATTGTAGTAAACACCATACCTTGTCTCTTGTTCACCAATATTAATAGTAGCTTTCTTCAAAGTCAACCATTGTGAATTATGGAGTGTTAAACCCCAAGTAAGTTTCAATTGTAGTCGTTTTCTATTACCTTGTTTGAATGCAAAGTGACTAACAATGATAAATGATGGAAAATGGGAATAATAAGAATGTAGTCAATTACAAATAGTTTATAGTTTCAAGAAGTAAACATTTCAAGTAAGTGAACATTTTATGTAAGATGAAAATTCAAGTATTTTATTTATGGTTGAATTATTGTAACATAAAAATTAATGTATGTTGTTAATATTTTTTTCCTGCTTACACTGAAATCAATGCACATCATACATCATGCATATAGTTATTGTACATTATACATCTAGTTAATGTACATTTACATCTACCTCCCTCCCTCTCTCCCCCT
>APFE031390220.1:815-11747 GCA_000404065.3 Pinus taeda | reverse complement strand
CTCTCCATCTCTCCCTTGTCACTCCCCTTCTCTTCCCCTCCAACTCCATCTCTCTCTCTCTCCTTCTCTCCTCTCCCTCGATTCCTCTCTCTCTCTTCCTTCCTCTCTCTCTCTCTAGCACCTCCCTTTGTCTCTTGACCCTATCACTCTCTATCTCTCTCCGTGTGCCCTCCAATCCACTAATATATACTAAAATTAATGCAATCGAACAATATTCACTTAAATCAATGCAATCAATTAATTCAATCACACTTAAACTAATGCATTAGTTGAAAATTAAGATCATTATTTTCTATATATTTTAATGGCGTAATGCTCACTATGAGATACATGTGTAAGTCCTTACATATTCAAAATGACATTGACATGTGGCACATTAAAAATTAGGGTGAAAACGTGAAGTTGGGTTACACTTTTGTGAGAAATGCCCCCGAAAAATTCACAATCTCAATTTTTCAGCCGAACAATTTTTAATTAATAATTAATTAATTTATTTATTTTTATTTTTTTTGTTGTCAAAATTTTTTAAATTTATTCCGTCGAACTTTTGGCCATTTAGACTAACGCTGGTCATTAAACGAAAATTTTGTCGGAGTTGAAAAAATTGGCAAAAAAATAGTTCGGCCGAATAAATGATTTGGCTGAACTGTTGTTTTCAGCCGAATTATTTATTCAGCCAAAAAAGATTTTATATGTATGACAAGCCAGACCCTGCTATGAAGTTTTCTGCTCTGTTAATTTATGAATGTGGTATGTTGAGCTGAGTGTTGTTACTACTATGTGTTGTGATTGTGGTTAGTTGAGTCGAGCATTGTTATTTCTTTGTGTTGTGATTGTGTTTGGTTTGAGCTGAGCTAAAGTCGAGTGCTGTGAGGTTTATATGTATTAAAAAAAATTACAGGAATTTTTTATAATGTTTGTTTGTTTGTTTGTTTGTTTGTTTTTTTTTTTTTTTTTTTTTTTTTTTTTGCAGCGTGGCGCCAGAGGAATTTTGGTTGGTTGCACTCGTTGCTGGCAACTTTCTCAGCCTCCTCGTCCAGCGTCCTCATCGCCCAAGGCTCCTTTCTCCAGTAAAAACTAAAATCTAAGAATGGAAAGAATATACATTGTAGATTTTGTTGAAAGCCTCATTGAATTCAATCATTATTGGACAATTTCATAGTTTGGAAGCTTTGTAATCTCTTTCGGAATGACCTTTAGGCTATAACAATTGCTAAAATTGAAATATTTCAGGTTTTCAAGCTTTCCTATTTGAGAGGGCAACGACTTTAGCTTAACACAATGACTAATGTTCAAAAACTTAAGGGAAGAAAGATTACCTATACCTTCATGAAGATTTGCAATTTCAATCCAACTCAAATTGAGAAATTCAAGCAGTCTCAGCTCCCATAATGATAATGGCAATGATTTTCACTATGTACCACTTTCATCCAACACCTTAAGAGAAGTGAGCCCATGTAGAAATGCTTCTGGAATTTCTTTCAATTCCAACTTTCCTAGGAATAGGGTCACCAATTTTTGACATCTCAACTCCTGTGTGGGGAGAAACTTAATACCATTGCCCATAACTGATATTCTTTTGCAGTCAGTCCCTGCCTGAGGGAATCATTGAACCATTTGGCTTCCCCTTAACACACAGTTTTAAATCCAAACAAGTTTAAAATCTGCTTCCTGGCAATAATTTTGTCGGATGCCAAGTTGCTATTGTTAGTCAATTTTACAAAATATATATTTGGTCTCTATGATAAACAATTATAACAACTTATAATGTGATTATGGAATATGATATACTGATTATCTGTGGAAAATTTTGAAGACCAAAAAGAATTAATAACAGATTTCTAAATGTTGTCTTTGTAGAAATATATGCCATGAAATATGATTAAAATCGAGTCATATATTTTCTAATATATGTATGTTTCATGAGTTTACTGTCAACTCATAATTTGATAATATTCAATAAAAATTGAAGGAAAACAGACATTGACCACAGATTTATGGACGTTATATATGTTGAAATATATAATATGAAATCTGATATCAAAATCAACCATATATCTTCGCATATGAATGTATACAACATTATTTATAAATATGCTTAAGTGCATCGTTTTTGTCTTACATTTTATTGGAGAGGTTGAAAACAAAAGTTACTATTAGAGAATTGAACTATTTCAAACTCTACATAATGTTTGAAATAGTTCAAACTAAGCTTTACAGATAGGATTTGTTGTGAGTAAATTATTCTTCCATTAAAACTGACCCTTTAAACCCAACCTAACTAATATGGGTAAAAAACATTGAACTCAACCCAACTTGGGAAAGAAAAATAGTGAACTCAACCAAACTTGGAGAAAAAACACGGTGAACAATGAACTCAACCCACCTAACCTATGAACAGTGACATTATTGAGTTAAATCGATCATAAATGTGAGTGAAAGGAGTGTGAAGAGGGACATCATTGGGTTAAATAAATCCAGTGAAGTTTGGTTGGGAAAAATTATGTGCAAAGTTTTAAACCTGCTTCCTGTCGATAATTTTGTGAAGGTTGAAACAATTTTAGTTTTTTTTTAGGAATAAACAAAGGCAATTGTTTTCACCTTTATTTGTCCTTTAACCTCTGAACGATATCAGTTGGCCATTTTCTAATTCTACCTGTAAGATGACATGTAAAAATTTTGTTTGGACTGCTCTCTACATATGATCTCTTTTGTCTCCAGACTTCTCAAATTATCTTCTCCAAACTTCAAATTTAATATCATTTGAGATACATCTTTTTCATTTCTATTTTGTTGGGTGCATGATATTGAAGCTAATTAGAGTGTTGGCATTGCTTTGTCATCTATTTTTGGTGTTTTAATTTTAATGTTATTGGGTTGGCTTGTTTTACCTTGATTTATCTCGTAGAACTATGGTCCAAATGCACCAAAATGCTTTGAAGAGAAGCCCTACGATTATCAAGAGCCCCTACTCAATTAAAATGTTCTATCCTGAGAATATGGGCATAAGATGCAGTGTCAAAGAATAAGAAATGATGCACCTATCATTAATGCCAGTATCATATCACCATCTTCTCAGTACATAACATTATAATCGAAAAAATGAAAAATTTGATCAATGAAGAGGACGCCAATGAAAAAGATGACGATATCATGGTCATTGAACAACCTTGATACTTCTTAGTAACATATTTTCCTTGCTTATGTTGTTATATTTTCATTTATGTTTCTTTTTTCATTATGTGTAATTCACTTTGCTTGGAACATGGGTCTTATTAGCTTCCTAAGATGAGGCAGAATACACTTAATTGAAGGTTCTTGTACTTGCTCTTTTCAAGTAGTAGTTTCTTTTTTAGATACATATTTTTCATTTCTATTTTGTTGGGTGCATGAGATTGATTCTAATTAGAGTGTTGGCATTGCTTTGTCATCTATTTTTGGTGTTTTAATTTTAATATTATTGGGTTGCTAATTAGAGTGTTGGCATTTCTTTGTCATCTATTTTTGGTGTTTTAATTTTAATGTTATTGGGTTGACTTGTTCTACCTTGATTTATCTCGTAGAACAACCTTGATGCTTCTTGGTAACATACTTTCCTTGCTTCTGTTATTATATGTTCATTTATGTTTCCTTTTTCATTATGTGTAATTCACTTTTCTTCCCTCTTTGCTTGGAACATGGGTCTTATTAGCTTCCTAAGATGAGGCAGAATACACTTAATTGAAGGTTCTTATACTTGCTCTTTTCAAGTAGTAGTTTTTTTTAGATACATCTTTTTCATTTCTATTTTGTTGGGTGCATGTGATTGAAGCTAATTAGAGTATTGGCATTGTTTTGTCATCTACTTTTGGTGTTTTAATTTTAATGTTATTGGGTTGCTAATTAGAGTGTTGGTTGCTTTGACATCTATTTTTGGTGTTTTAATTTTAATGTTATTGGGTTGACTTGTTCAACCTTGATTTATCTCATAGAACAACCTTGATGCTTCTTGGTAATATACTTTCTAGCTTTTGTTGTTATATGTTCATTTATGTTTCCTTTTTCATTATGTGTATTTCACTTTGATTCCCTATTTGCTTGGAACATGGGTCTTATTAGCTTCCTAAGATGAGGCAAAATACACTTAATTGAAGGTTCTTGTACTTCCTCTTTTCAAGTAGTAGTTTCTTTTTGAGACACGTCTTTTTCATTTCTATTTTGTTTGGTGCATGAGATTGAAGCTAATTAGAGTGTTGGCATTACTTTGTCATCTATTTTTGGTGTTTTAATTTTAATGTTATTGGGCTGTTAATTAGAGTTTTGGCATTGCTTTGTCATCTATTTTTGGTGTTTTAATTTTATTGTTATTGGATTGACTTGTTTTACCTTCCCTATTTGCTTGGAACATGGGTCTTATTAGCTTCCTAAGATGAGGCAGAATCATACTTAATTGAAGATTCTTATACTTGCTCTTTTCAAGTACAATAGTTTATTTTTGAGATACATCTTTTTCATTTCCATTTTGTTGGGTGCATGAGATTGAAGCTAATTAGAGTGTTGGCATTGCTTTTTCATCTATTTTTGGTGTTTTAATTTTAATGTTAGTGTTTTAATTTTAATAAGGCAACATAGATATTAAATTTACTAGAATAAAACTCGGTCTATCATTTTTCATTTTAATTTTTTTCCCTCTTTCTTAACTATATTTTGAAAGAAGCATATAGAAATAGACCCATTTGGGCCATAAAAATAAACATGTATTATAGTTTTAGTAAGAAAATTTTATAACAAGGTAATACAAGTGTAAAATTTACTAGAATAAAATTGGTCCATCATTTTTCATTTTAATTTTGTTTTTTCCTTTGTTAACTATAGTTTTTAAAGAAGCATATAAATAGACCGATGTATGGCATATAAATAAACATGTACTATAACTTTAATAAACAAATTTTATAACAAGACAAAATAAGTGTTAAATTTCCAAGAATGAAAATAAAAATAAATTAAGAAATACTTTCAAACTTGGGTGATTTGAAGCTAAGTTGAATTAGAAAGATTTGTATATGTGGAATGAACATAAAAATAAATTAGTAAATACTTTGAACCTTCAGTTGAGTTGAAGCTAAGTTGAATGAATTAGAGATTTGTAGTTGAGTTGAATTAGAGATCTCTAGTTGTTTTCTTCTTGCAATTCTCCAACCAAGTAGAAACAACCTTTTTTGCTACCTAGCCTTCTTACAGACTTGTCTAAACAATGATCTTTTGCACAACCTAACAATACCTATATAAATATATTAAATTCATTTTATTGAATTTGTTTTTTTACAGGGATCAGAAAACCCATTAAACATGGTTGAAAAATGGACATTATGCATAGAAGTTTCTTGTTATCCCAATCCAGGGCAAGCAGTGATTACTTATGTGCTATGCAATATTATGACGAACAAAGTCCTCCAAAGGAAAAGGAATGTACCTTGAACAACAAACAATGAAGCATATTATATTGCATTGATAGACGGCTTAGGAACAATTAGGGAGTATGGATCTAATGGATTTGTAGTCTTCACCAATTCTGAACTTGTGTGCTACCAGATGAAAGGCGTGTACAAAGTTAAAAAAGAGAGGTTAAAACAACTGCATGGAGACGCAAAAAATATTGTTAGTCAATTTCAATCATTTAGCATAAGACATTGTGCAAATGTTAATAGGATGTCTAGTGTCTATTATATGGGGCAATGTCAATTCAAGATTTGTGTGTGAAAGATGAATGTGTGTTTTTTAGTTATAAATGTGTCATTTTTAATGACCATGTGTTTTTTTCAGTTCTATACCAAGTGTGCCCCCACTATGTAAGAACAACTTGGTGAACTTGACATGTTTTAGAAAATTTTGTATTTAATTTTCAAAATGTGCATGCTTCAAAATTTGTGTTTTTAGTCTTGAGTATATTTTAAATGAAGAGCTTTGGATTGTTACATTAATTTTTTTAATTCTTTCAATGTTTTTAAATAACAATTTTAAGATCTTAAAATGCATGATGTAATTTCAAGGGTTACATCAATTAAGTGTATGAGGTAACTTCAAGGGTTATATCAATTTTTTGAATTCTTAATCTTTTTAAATAGAAATTTCAAGATTTTTAAATGCATAAGGTAACTTCAAAGGTTACAACAATTTTCTAAATTCTTGATCTTTTTAAATAACAATTTTAAAAAGAATTGTAAATTGTAATGCTTGCATCATGGGTTTCATGAGCAAGAGATTTTGTTTTTGAGTCAAAACTCCCATTGAGAGTCTTTAGGATTTATTTGTCATCTAGTCATAAAATGTTAGAGTCATTGTCATGTAATGAAGTCGTGTTACACTTTGTAAAAGGTCAAACTTGTCTATGTAAAGTATCATCCAAGACCTTGTCACTTATCCTCTTCAAGTCGGCTTACAATGATGGAAGAAACTACTAGAAGAAGTCATCCTAACTATAAGTAATCATGTCGGCCTAAAGGACATGAGGAAAAGTGTATATATAGGGCACACTCGGCCTCACTTAGAGCAAGCAACTCGACAAGCATTCATTGAAGAAGAAATGTGAAGAAGAGGCTATCATGTGAAGTGCGAAAAGGGACAAAAGAAGTTTCTTCTGGGGTAGGAAAGAGAAGTTTCTTCTCAGACAGTGAAGGAGGTTTCTTTTGGGCAGTACGAAGGAGAGATTCTTTTGGGCAGTATGAAGGAGAGATTCCTCTGGGTAGTGTGAAGGAAAGATTCTTCTGGGATCAACGAAGGAAGGTTTCTTCTGGAGTATTTGTTTTGAAGAAGAATCAAAGGCATCAAGTAAAGATCAAAGAGAAGAAGTATAAAGAATAGGGTTTATGATCTAGAGATCGAGATTCTCTAGAGATAGCCAAGAAGAGTAGTGTGGAGACTAGAGACTGAGATTCTCTAAGGAAAGTAAAAAGGAAGCAATATAAAGTATAGAGACCAAATTTCTCTAGAAGGAGCTGAGGAAAGCAGTTCAAGATCAAGAAGAAAGTCGAGGAAGGAAAGAGGCAGAGCGTCAAGGTTAGTGACAAGGTTCTTGGGAGGAAATTAAAGTCAAGGGTCTATGTCATGGTCTTGGGACTCGTCAATTGAAGATATAGAAGAAGAATTTTGATCGGGTTTTCCTTTCAAGAGGTGAGAGGTTTTGGCCCTGGCTAACAACCCTACATATTGTGTCACTTGTCTTCTATTGTGCATATTGGTAATTGTCTTAATGAAAAGAACACAATAAAAACATAATAAAGAAAAGACTATAAGCTAAGAAGTAAAAGCATATCACAAGCAATTATCTAGCAGAGAAAACTTTTAACTATTCATGCCCTAGATTTCTCAACATGGTTTTAGAGCTAAGGTGTTGAAGTCAAGAAGGGGCACTCAAGCAAGTTGACACATGAGAAACAAGCTTCAAATAAAGATCAAAACAAGTCAAAGAACACCTAGCAAGAAATCAAGATCTACCAAAACCCTAGATCGAAGAAATGTACTCTAGCAAGAGTCTTGGAATTATCTTCAAGAAGGAAGCTGGTAGAAAGACCAAAACCCTAGAAGCACTTTAGAGATCATCACTCATACATTGCCAAAGAAGTGGAAGCTCTTCAAATCTAAGGAAGGTTAGATTGAAAGACAATATTCTCTCTATTAAAGCAATGATGTCATTTGAAAAGGGTCATTTGAAGCAACAAGTTCATCATCAAGTTGAAGATTCTATCTTCACAAGTAAGTACCTTTTATTATAATCTAATCTAGTAAAAATGACTTCATGTTTCAAGGATAACCATAAGTTGGTTGAAAATAAGGATAGACTTAGTCCTCGAAGTAAATCAAGTCATTGATCATGTCCATGGAAATGTCTCCAAGCCATCCGAAGAATAAGCATTATCTGAATACATGGAAAGGGATCTCAAGGCTTAAAAGATTCTTAAAGAATCCATTAAAGATCCTCTAATTTCCTATGTAGCCGAGCTAGAGACATCTAAAGAAACATATGATAAGATGGCAGAACTTTTCTCTGAAAGCATGATAGGAAAGATCATATCACTTAGATATGATCTATATAAATTGAAGGTGTCAAACACTAGTACAAAATGAGAGATTAGTGATTATGTGACTACAAAAGTTAGTCACCACAATTATTTCAAGTGAATTATTACTAAATTTGAGCAATTTTAAGTGACCCAACTAAAAACGACTAATTTAGTCTAGGGATAAAATATATGACTAGATAATAATTGACCCAATTAAAAGTGACTAACTTTAATGACTAATTTAGTCTAGGACTAAAATACATTACTAGATAATAAGTGACAAAATTAAAAATGATTAATGTAAACGACTACTATAGTCCAAGAATTAAAATATGGCAGACTAACAAATACAACAAGTATATGAATTAGTCACTTATGTTAGTCATTTTTAATTGTGTTACTCAGGAAATGAAAAGTTGCAATTTTGATACTGAAGTGTTACATTTCACTAAAATTTAACACTGCAGATGGATTCATAGACCCCTTTGTCTCTAGATTTCAACACTGCAGTTGGATTCAAAGGCTCCCTAAAAGAGTGAATCCATCTACAGTGTTAAAAGTTAGAGACTCCTTTAATGGCAATGGAAGATGCTCAACAAAAAAATGTAATAACAATCAGGACTAATTATTCAAATTTGGGACTTTGATTGATCAAATTGAACTAAGCATTATAATCTCATTGGTTCTCATAGACACACTATAAACACACACTATGGAGCTTGGCATGGCTCTCAAGTATGCCAATGGAGAGCCCCTTCCCATGGGAGAAATTCCAGAGAATGCCAACGAACATGTGCTTACCTTATTTATTTCTATTGCATATTCATTTATTAATAAGTGAGGTGGTAGATTTCTTACCTAGAAAAATAATATAGCTACAATCAACCTAAACGCTCTAGGTCTTCTATTTAGGCAGTTCCACTAGCTGGTTTTGGCTGCCAATGGACATAATATAATACATTTTCCTTTGTTTTGTTAATTTTTATTCGTGTGCATTTCTTATGACTTTAAATAATTTTTATGTGGTCTTTTTATTTTATATGATGGCAGATTGTCTAGGTCCAGAGGAAGAAACGACAGGAAAAGTCGAGGCTTGCGATGGATTCCCTAACCAACAAATATATGTCATTGCTCCCAAAGGATCTAATACAGGTTTTGCATAAATCCCCTCTTCATCTAGAAGTTAGGGTCAGGGTTAGCATTTTGTGTGTAAATCGATCCTTACCCTTAAACTACTGGATATTGAGTGCCCATAGTTGCTTTGTGTTGTGAAGCTTTCTTTTTAAATGAAACATTCTTCAAAATTCTATTATATATGCATGTTTGATTTTGGAGAGAATATTAAAAAGAGACAGGTTGTCATTCAATGGCTAATATCACTAAGCAGAAAATCAAAATCAAGAACCCAACAACTACCCTACAACAGATTAATATATGTTTTTTATCCAAAGAAAAAAAATGATATCTCTTTCCATTACTTAAAATAAAAGAGATATAATAGATGAGTCCAATCCAAGGCATCAAGAGAATCATGAAGAACCCCATGAATACTAAATCATATATAAAATGTCATGAAATTTTAGAAACCCCACAAAAAAACAAACATTAGTTCTGCGTATTTAACCCATGACCAAAATTTCATTTAGCAATCATACTCGGAGGAAGGACCTCAACCCCATTCTGAGATGATTTCACTAGTAAAGAATTTGCAGTACAAATTTAATCCTACTTTGATAGCATGTCTACTTCCTATTCATGTTTCCTGAAAATATGATGAAAATGGATGGACTGAAATTGGGCCATCATATTTGTTGCATGTTGAAGCACCTTATGGAGCCCCATACACCTCTTCTCTCTAGTTCCTATTATAAGTAAGATAATTTTATTAATGTACAACAAGTGAAAACAAAATGTCAATTGGGATGCTGAGTACATTAGCATGAATACATTGTAGGAGTGGCAAGGCCATTCCTGTACAAACCAAAAGTAGATGTAATCTAATATCTTGAAAAGAACGTTCTTTTGGAAAGTCTGGACTGGATACATGGAATCTAAGGGCTTTAATACCTTTTTAAAATACCTTTCTTTTGAATACCTTTTTCTAGTATCTTTTTCTTGAATGCCTTTTTCCAATGAAATGGTCCCCAAAGGGAAGCCTACCATACCTCTACTGAATTATTTGTACTTTTCCCCAAGCCACAATCAAAAGTGATCACATTTTGATAAGAGATATGTAAAATTCCTTATGCCCCAGTTTCTATGGCATCCCGATTTTTGGCCCCATCAAAAACCCATAAGGAATGGTCATATTCAACTGCAAGTCACCTAATACCCTCTCTTTTGCCTTCTTTGTCTCTTCTCAAATTATTTGTAAGATCCTTTCATATTATAATAGGTCATGGCAGGGGTTGAAATCATATCTTCAAAGAGAGCAGGACTTTTTTAACTATATTTTTCCAGTACCTTTCTGTTTGAATACCTTTTTGCAATGCAGTGGTCCCCAGAAGTTGTTATTTTCATACTTCTATTGAATTATTTGTACTTGGCCCCAAGCCACAATAAAAAATGATCACATGTTGATCAGAGATATGTAAAATGACTTCTACACCACCTTCTATAGCATCCTAGTGTTGAAAAGTGTGCAACAAGAAATGCTTGTTGAGAATGCAACAAGATGATGGAGCTTAGTGGAAAGGAGTCGCCTTCACTAAGTGGTCCCGCAGGCAAGTTTTGGTGCAAAGTCTATTTTTAGACATATGGATCATGGTCTATGAGTTGCAAGATGTTGTTTATGGATGATTGGTTATGTTGGGAAAAATAGATGGACTTCTATATTTTTGGATCACAGCAGTGTGATCAGAGTCTATTTTTAGACTGTCAGGTAAAAATAGAA
>APFE031390219.1:0-18296 GCA_000404065.3 Pinus taeda | reverse complement strand
TATATAAACATTAATAAACACAAAAGAATAAACAATAATAACATGTATAAATAAATAAGTATAATAACAGAAAGACATTAATATTAAATAAAGTAAATATGATTAAACAATAATAAGTCGGCTTATACCCATAAACCTACTTAACCTTATTTACTTATTTATTTCTCCCTTTCTCTTCTCTGTACAAGCAAGTCCTGATGATGAGTCTTGGTATAGGCTCGAAACGTCGACAAAAGAATGAAAAACACTGTGGATCATCCGAATTCAACTTCTCAAAAACCACTCCACAGAAACCTACAAACTAAGTAATTATAACCTTTTTTTTTTATTTTAGATTTAATTAAAAAATGTCATAAAATTAAATTAAAATAAAATATTTTGATTGTGAAATAAGTTATGATTTTTGCACATGGTATTGATAAGCCATGGCATTGTAACATAATAATTAAAAGTTTAGATCCATAAAATAATAATCAAAAGCCTAGATGGACTATGATATTGATAAACCATGGTATTGTCCCATGGTATTATGATCTTATTTTCTCTGAAACCATGGTATTGGCCCATGGTGTTGTGATTTTATTTTGTCTAAAAATTTGTTCATAATTTTATTAATAAAAACAAAATTAAAATATAACAAATAAAATTTTATTATTTTTATTACTTGGCTCAAAATTTATTGCAATAAGAGGACAAAGAGAACATGGAACGCTTTTTTTAGTTATAATATAGATCTTAAAAATGTTGACATACACATCTTCTTACTTACATCTAATGCCTACACATCTACCCTAAAAGTAATTAAATTTGGTGTGTGTGTGTATATATATATATATATATATATATAGAGAGAGAAGAGAGAGAGAGAGAGAGAGAGAGAGAGAGAGAGGCTTTGAGTATGTATTAAAACTTGTTTTGCTTAGCTAAGGACTAAAAGCATGACTCTTAAGAACCACTAGTGATAAATCTAGGTGATGTGGTTTTCGTTGAATAATAGTGATGAGTCAGTGTGCATTTAGTAGTAATGATGGTTGTCCCCACTTTGGTTTGACAACTGAGTTATGATAGGTTTTCCCAATATGTAAAATATGTGTGTGTAAAGAGAGATATTATATATTTTGAATTTTTTATAATGTCTTTATTTTTTCTAAATCTAGAGGGTAATTCTATTAATTAGAAAGAAGAGAGATTATATATTTATCAAGTTTGTTGGTTGGTCAAAAAAAAAAAACCATTTTAGTAATATTAGAATAAGTTATTTGTATAAATAATTTCAATTGAGTTTTATATCAACCCATTAAGTGTAGACTAGTTGGTTTTTGTGGGGTTTAGTCCTCGCTAGGTTGCAAGTTCAAACCTCATGGAGAACGTTTGAGGATGGAAGCCACTTTGGGGGAATTAACTATCCCAAGGGGCATCCAAGCTCAACCAAACCTCACACAACAATCTTAGTTAATAACATAACATTGTGGTGGATCGGTCTTCTTCCATCCAATAAACAGGCTAGCCCTGCCATAGCCTTAGACTATGTTGAAAATGGCAACAAGAAAATCCTAATTTAATTTTCCCTTGAATTAAATTAGGAGAAAATTGCAATTCCACATCAAGGCAAGTTGAAAATGGCAACAAGAATTTGGTCAGCCCTGCCATAGCCTTAGATTATGTTGAAAATGGCAACAAGAAAATCCTAATTTAATTTTCCCCTTAATTAAAATAAGAGAAAATTGCAATTCCACATCGAGGCAAGTTGAAAATGGCAACAGGAAAATCATAATTTAATTTTCCCTTGAATTAAATTAGGAGAAAATTGCAATTCCACATCACAAGGCAACGAGAATGAGTTAACTAAGTTAATTTCACTTAGTTGGCTCAGTTAATTTGAGTTGAGGGCCCAACTTGAATCATGTAGAGTTGTTCCTAAATTATAGGAGCATAAGTTGAGTTTACTTTGAGTTGTAATAGTTTAATTCAGTTAAACTGAGTTAATGTCAATTAAACTAGTTCCAAGTTTTGGAGGAACTAGTAGTAGGTCAAGCACTAGGGTGCAACTTCATATGTTTAACTAGTTAACTGATAAATCAAACATAATTAACTCATGCATGCATGAAATTCGAGTTACCCAGTTGGGATTGGAGTTTAAGGGCAGTGTACTATCAGTTGTATAATTTTTCGAGTTATACAAGTGGTGCATATAGTCAGAGAAGGGCCTATAGGGATTGTGCAATTCTAATTGGGAATTTCCCTAATTAATATGGGTAAATTCCCAAAGAAATAACACAAGGAAATAGGAGCTTAGCAGGCAATAGAATTGGCTAAGTATGGGCCAAAGTCAACTTGTGAAGCTATGAGATAGATTGTACTAGTGTAGAAGTTGCTCGGGCTTGAGAAGACATTGTAAAGCTTCTCTATTTTTATGATCTAATGCAATAAATGGCTAGGAAAGGGTTTTGAGCAGCAAGCTTACCCCTTAGATAAATCTCTAAGCACATGTGATTAAATCTTGTCTCATGTTTTGTGATTTCTCGATTGATTAATTGTTTTTGTTGATTAGTAGAGTACATTCAAGTCTTTTGTTTTAGAATATTACATAAGCAGTTCGAATCTACAAGGAATTTATACATGGTATCGGAGCAGGAATCATAATAGAAGAGAAGAATTCGAGTTTGTCTTTGCTGGTAAATCGAATTTGCAGGATAATTCTTCAGAGCCAACAAGACGTCATTTTATGGAATGAGACTCAAGTATGCCCTTGAGGGTAGCTCGATTTATATTGCTTGGAAGGACAAGATGGAGGTAGTGTTGGAAGATAACAGGCTGAAGGAATTCATAGACAATGATATTCCTAAGCCTTCAACAACCGATGCTCAAGATCTAGTAGAATGGGATAAATGTATGGCAAAGGCGAGGAGGATCATACTAAAAGGAGTTTGAGATCATATTGTCTTGAATATCCACAGGAAGGATACCCCATATGCAATGTGGCAAGCCTTTATAGACTTGTTTTAGAAAACTAGTGACCACGGGAAGCTGGCACTGAAGGACAAGCTTTGAAATATCAATATGGAGAAGGGCGACACAATACCACAGTACCTGAGCAAGTTCTCCCAATGTCAGGATGAACTTGGGAGTGTTTGTATTACATTTGTTGAAGATGATCTGGTAAGCCTAGCACTTCTAGGCCTTCCCAAGAGTTGGCACAACTACCAGGATTCAACAAATGGGAGGGAGAAGCTACCAAATTGGGAGAGATTGTGGTCCAGCTTGGTACAAGAAGAGATAAGGCGAAACACCAGAGACGGAACCTCCTCCAAGCATGATGATGAGGAGAATTGTGCCTTAGATGGAAACACAAAGAAAGGGAAAGGGAAAAAATCCCAATCCAATGGAGATTTTGGTTAGGAGAGCAAGAAGAAAGACTTGTGGAAGATTAAATGTTTTCACTGTCATGAGTTGGGACACTATGCCACGAAGTGTCTGCACAAGAAGGCCAGTAAGAAGCCCTCAGTAAGAGTGGCAAGAGGAGATCTAGCCTCACAATTTGAGTTGGATTTCATACTCATTGTATGCATGGTGACATCGGTGATGGTTAGTGTGTGGTATTTAGATAGTGGAGCCTCATTCCATATGACATGCAACAAAGAATATTTTAGTGACTTGGAGGAGAAGGACCTCCATATGCACATCGGGATGGAAGATGATGGAAGGAATAGCACAACTAGTATTGGTACAGTTACTGTTTAGATGGAGTATGGTTCTCCTCTCACATTAAAAGATGTCATGTATGTTCCAAGTCTGAAGAAGAATTTAGTTTCAGTTGCTATGTTGGAAGATCGTGGCTACGGTGTGATATTTAGCAAAGGAAAGGCTTTCCTTAGACATATCGCCATGGGACAAGTGAAGCGAATTGGGGTTCAAGTGAAGAACCTCTACGAATTGGATGTCGAAAATTGTGTTGCTTTGAGCACAAAAGCAGAGAAGATGCAGAGCTAAGACATCGGTAAATTGTGGCATAGGATACTTGGCCATTTACACCATGGAGCTTTGAAGATCATGCAACATATTTGTACAGGACTTCCCAAGGGTGCACTAGAGCAACGAGATACATGCAAAGGGTGCACACTATAGAAGTACACCAAAGCTACCTTTCATGATAAGGACAATAGAGCCCAAGTAGTCCTTGAAAGAGTTCACTCAGATGTGTCTACACCTTTCTCGTCAACCTCCATGGCCAAGCACATGTATTATGTTATATTTGTAGATGATTTCCCAGGTAAGTGTTGGATTTTCTTTATGCAAAAGAAAGACCATACATTCTCCAAATTTTGTGAATTTAACACACTTGTTGAGAAAGACACTGGCAGGAAAGTGAAGGCTCTTGGGAGCATTAACAGTGGTGAACATGTGTCGAATGAGTTCAAGAACTTTTGTGTATCAGAAGGCATTTGACGAGAGTTAATAGCAGCCCATAACCCACAACAAAATGGGGTGGTTTAGAGGAAGAACGAAAGTATTGTGGGAGATACAAGAGCAATGCTACATGATCAGGACCTACCATTACACTTATGGGCTAAAGCATTCAACACAATTTTATATGTGCAAAACAGGGGTCCTCATCGGATTCTTGAGATCAATACACTAGAAGAAGCTTTTCCGGGAAAGAAACCAGATGTGTAACACTTCAGGATATTTGGTTCATCAGTTTACTGTCATGTTACCAAGGATGCAAGGAAAAATCTAGATCCAACAATTGGGTTGGGCATATTTATGGGGTACACTACTACACCTCACAACTATTGGGTGTACCTTCCATCTCACAAGATGACAATTGTTCGTAGAGATGTGAAGTTTGATGAAGAGAATACCATGAGATGTTCCCTTGAGAGGGAGCTTCAATTACATGAAGACGAGGAGATTTTGGCTCCAAAGGAAGAACCTTAGGATGATGTGGAGAAACCACAAGAAGAGGAGAAGAGAGTGGAAGCACCCACTCATGCAGAGACATCCAAAGATGGAAGGAAGCGCACAGGGAAGTTGAAAGATTATTGCATGATGCTAGAGAGAATGTGGGAGCACCCACATCATAGCGCAGGCATAGGAGGTCACCAGATTGGTACACTGGGTACATGGCTCTAATGGGTGAGCTACTTGAGACAGAACCATCCTCATTCAAGGAAGCAGTGCAGAAGCCGGTATGGGTTGATGCCATGGTAGAGGAATATGATTCCATAGTTATAAACATTGTTTGGGAAGTTGTCCCAAGACCAGAGAACAAGGCAGTGGTAGGTTCCAGGTGGATCTACAAGGTGAAGCAAGCAACAGATGGAAGCATCAAGAGACACAAGCCCGAATTTGTGGCCAAGGGGTTCTTTGGGGTCGAGGGAATTGATTACGAGGGTACTCTTCTATCAGATCAATTTTAGCACTTGCAGCGCAGATGGGATGGAAGATACATCAGATGGATATGAAGTAAACATTCCTTGATGGAGTGATTGAGGAGGAGGTATACATTGAGAAGCCGGAATGATTTTCATGGAGAGAACATGTAGTAAAGGTATTCCATTTATCTAATGATAGTAACAACAAATGGGAGGTGGTAGCAATTAACAATTGTTGAAGATGTAACTAGGGTTCGTCTTCATAATATATATATAGATATAATATTATATATATATATATATATATATATTATATATATATATATATATATATATATATAATATAGTATATATATATATATATATATATAATATATATATATATATATCATTGGTGTATTTGTTATATTTTTATCAAGCATGTTCATGCTAGAGTAAAAAAGAATTTGTTTTGAGTAAAAAGAAAGTTATTTTGTATCTTGTCCCATTTGGACATTTAAACGAAAGAGAATTTGAATTTTTAGTATGAGTCAAAAGTCCACAAGATGACCAAGTCTTCCTGGACCTCCAAAGTGACACATATTCAACCCTCATGGACAACTATATAAGAGATAGTTCAACCTCTTCGAGAGCACATTCACTCATCATCACAACAAGTATCTTTTGCACCTAACCTAGGTCTTTCCTTTACCTAGGTTCTATTTTTTGTGATACTTATAAAACTTAAATATAGTCTTATTAACTAATTTGTGGGTTATTTACTAAACTCTTAGACCATGACACCTTTAATATTTAATTTAACTAGTTATTTATATTTAATTTATCCCATAAATCTTCATAAGATTTACCCTTATGGTATTACCTAGGAAGTTACACATATAGTTAAAGTAAATAAATAAATGCACTTATGATCATGCTAACTAATTAACTAACTATTTATTAGTTTTATAATAGTCATTTAATAATACATATCTTAAAGTATTAAAGAGCATATAAAAATATTTAGGTCTGAGGTTCGATGTTTAGGTTCTTTAAAACATTTAGTTAATTATAAACAAATTTGTTGGTTAAAAATAAAAATAATAATGAATTGTTTTAACAAACTAAATAAAAAAAATTAATTAATAAATTAAATAATTTTGACTTCTTTCCCTGTCTCTTGGTCCTGTCAAATGTAGTTGTTTCCCTGTCCTTTGTAGTTGTTTCCTTGGTCAAAAGTAGTCATTGAATGATGGATCTCTCTATTTAACTTGGGGCCATGCTCTGATTCTTCATCTCGTTCTGACGATGAACCACACTTGTTGGTTCGAAACGCGTCGACAAATGAATTTCGATGTGATTATTGCTGAAAACCATCTTAATAATCTTAATATGGATCACATAAGCCTAAATTCAAAAAAGGAGAAAGATTTGAGTCAACGGAGAGAGAAAGACAAGTCAAAATAAGGAGAATCTAGTATCGTTGACCAAATATTTGACTTCTTGTGGTGAAGTAAAATTATGAGTGCACACACAAACAATTCCTCTAACCCGATAATGGGTCTAGCCACAACTGATACATTCTATGGAAAATTTCCTTAGGTTAGAACCAGTTAAGAGGGCCTACCTCTTAGTACGCTTATCCCATTTGATGACGACCTTGCTTGCTCGCTCCAACTATCTTCCGCTTCCTTCTTCGAACACCTAAAACAAGTAAACAACAACAAACAACAATCGTGATAATAGACAAATTGTAATTCAACCTACTTAACAAGTTAAGAAACATTAAACCATAAACATGTAAGATGACACATCATGTAGGAAATCAATCGATAGTTTAGTATATATTAAATCAAGAACAGATTACAACCATTGTCTTGGTGTTGTTGTTCTCCTCCGACAAAACCAGGTTCCCACACACTTCTGTTAGCATTCCATGATGGCCCTCAACAATGATAGTTTTAAGGCTCTTCCCTTTAGGCTTCATACTAAGCCAAATTCACACTTCTCCCTCACACAACTAGAGAGATACAACTATGAGTAGCTTGTTGTTTACTCCAAACTTAATTAGCACTAGCACACCAATATTAACACTAGCTTGTGCTTGGGAAAAATGGAGGTTTATATAGCATGAATGGATGGGAGATGGTTCCTCTTCTCATGGGAGAAGGTCTTATCTCTTGAGGTAGTTCCATCCTTATAGGGAAAAGGAGCCCAAACTAACATCCTCGACCCCATCCGACCAAACCATTTACGAGACTTCCATTACAAAGCTTCTAGAGCTGGAAGCTTCGGCTCCTTATTTAAAAAACTTTCCATAAGAGGATCGGCGCGACTGGAACAAAGCTTAGTCACTCTGGTCAGCGCTAGGGACAGTGTTAATCCCTGCATATCGGCGTGAGGAGGACAAGGGTCATTAGCGTCGGTCTTGTAAACTGGGAAAAATAGAAGATTTTGGGGAAATGGTGCAAAAGGGAATTGTTGTGCTCATGAAGAGGGACACAATAGGAGTTTCTTCGTGAAGGGAAAGCGTGTAGGGTTCACTGTAGAGGTCCTCTAGGATCAAGGAATAGGGAGTACAAGGACAATGACAAAATGTTGTGTAACAGATTCCCCCTAAAGCATGAAGGCCAAACTAGAGTGAGGGATGAAATGCTTTATGAATCAGTGCGGGGAACTGGAGTCTATCATTGGAAAACTTGCAAGCAAGTACAGATACATATACATAACTGAAAACTCTATCAAATGATACATGAATCATGGTATGGACATAGCCATCCAGAGAATGATCATGTAAATGGATCAAGGCATGGGCACAACCATCATATAAAGAGGATCATAATGAAACCAAGGTATGGTCGCAACCATCCAATAATGAGAAGGATCACATATGATGACTCATGGCATGGTCATAGCCATCCATTTGAAAGAGACATGTATATCGACACTAGGGTCTTGCGCTCCAACACGGCCCAATCAAAGTACAAATTCTAACATGTGAATAGATGTGTTGACATCGAATATGCTAGAAAATCGCTTGATTACCAGTCAATGATGTAAACTGTTAACAAGCGCGGGAGAAACCACCAATAATGACAATGGTCCTGAAGGTACTATCAACGCAATCCATGGAATGTGAATAGAGGAACTGAAGACGAACACCCGTGAAATCACTCGATCGAAAGCCAATGATGTGAACTTGTCGTCGAGTACAAACAACTTACCATTAGGGCATGCAAGCTCTAAGGTACTGGAAGGGAGTCTCTCGGTCAACTTCCCGGATAAGGAGTTGACGTCGACAGGAAGAAACCGTGTCAAAGGAGGGCCATAATGTATCCCACATCATCAAGACAAGACAAAGGAATGCAAAATGATTTTGGATGATACAGAAAATCAGAGGTAAGTGTAACTGCAGAAGGACAACTCTTGAACATATCGACGACACAACTGGAAGTTTGGCAGCTTTTGGATCCATAGGATCGATGGTCATGATGATGTGGCAAAGATCAAATGGAAGGCAAAAATGAACAGCCCAACCTAGGGAGGTCAACGATACAAAGGAGGATACCCCATCCCAACACGAAGCAGAAAGTGTCATTTTCAAGAGTGAGCTGTCGACACAATCGATTAGATTTCCAAATTTCCCCCCACCATTTATGACAGGTACCCCAATTATTTTTTAATCGCAAGCTTGAAGGGGATATCATATGCTTGCACTATAAGTTCATCCTTCTGATGAATCCGACCTAGTAAGTTTAATGAGCCCTAGGAAGGAGAAGCTCATGTTCGTCATGGTGACGAATCCGATGTCATTTAATATTTTAACGAGTCCGACAAAGGCGTAACTCGGTATCTTTTTCATGTTTAGAGAGTTTGAAAGAGACACGGAAAATAAAACTCCACATGGTCCCTTTTCGTAAATTTGTGTCTCTCCAGCCCGAAAAGGTAGAAAATGATACTTGAGAGAACCGCTTGATCGTTTCAGTCAAGTAGTACCTCTCTCGTAAATAGTGCATCCTAGCCTGAAAAGGGGGTAAACTTATACTAGGCGCACGACGTTTCGCATTTGTCAACGAGTTCGAAATGACAAGGGCTCGACTATCTTTTTGTTTTTAAAGGGTCGGAAAAGAGCTTGAAAGCAGACCCCCCATTTTATTCTCTTTTACGAGTCAAAAGGGAAAAATACTCGGAAATATTTTCATATGAGTTTTACAAGTTAAGAAAAGAGTTGAAACATGACTTGACACCATTGTTGGACATCCATCACTTGTCGCTGCGCAAAAAGGTAAAGTGCATTATCCAATTCTTGAGGCAAAATAGGTCAAAACATTTACCAAACCTAATATTTCATGAAAAACTAAATAAAAGGGAGGAAAAGTAAATGTTTTACCATTTACTATTTTACCTTGCTGTGAAAGACTTTTCACCCACTTTTGCCCTAATTGTTCCGGAGCAGATTGTGGGAGATCCAGGAGGTCATTATCCGAGCCGCTAGTTACAAGTAAGAGCCAAAGCCCTAAGCTCCATTTTTCATACCATTTATTCTTATTTTTATCCATTTTTTGGATTTTTTAGGGAGGTTTTGTCAAAAGTTTTTTCGCCCTTGGTTGGTGTGACATTCGGGCACGGAATCGCGGCGGTCGAGGGTAATTAAAACGGCCTATCGCGCCATAGGCGAAACTATTTTTAAAACAGGTGCGCCGACACTGTGAATAGGGAAAAAACCAATTTCCCCTCAAAACCACCGTTGAAATCTGAATTTTATGGGCCAAAAATGATTATTGACTCAAATCTATGGTTTTTGCAGGAAAGAATCATCGAAATTGGTAGACACATGAGCATCATGAGCATGAAGATGTGGACACTCAGGCAATAAAGGATCCAAATTGGTTGAACGCTTTGAGGGATTGTGGGCTCCTCAAGTTCTTTCTCACACTAGGGATGCAGGCCTAACTTGAGTTGTTTTGGTACCTGATTAGTCTTTGGGACATAATTCATGAAATATTCATCATTGGTGACCATGAGCTGGAGTTAGAAACTTCAGACATATATTTCATCACAGGACTATCACGGAGAGGGGAACCAATCAACTTATATGGGCCACGACCAATTGGGGCAAGCATTTCCATGTTGTTTTCCGAACATTGCCCTGAAGCCCTCAAATCCAAGAGTGGCAAGATTGAGATTGCCACGGTGCGAGATCTGACATTGAGAGTGCTACTGTTGACTATCAACAGAGCGGCGGGATCCTAGGCAGTGCATGAGACTAAAAAATCGAAATTCCTATATGCCATCGACTGCACAACACTGATGATCTTCAATTGGGCAGAAGCCATGAAGATCAATATAAACCGCTAGCTGACAAAAGCTAAGGCGGGGAATCTGAAGTAATTTTGCTTTGGATCCGTACTAGTGACCTTTTTCTTGGAACGGGTGCCGCTGTTCTAATACCAGTTGACTAAGGTAGATCATCCAATGCCACATGACCCGCGGATGGCTCGCTGGAGTCATTTGATGCCTAGGATCACTGGGGGCCAGCACATGTTGTACATGCCCGCCTTATTTTCATGGCTACGATGACAAGTGATTGTTGTGGAGGACTGGACATATAGTGGCATCGACTTTCGTGGAGATCCGGACATGCCGCTACCAGATGGAGAGGATTTTGACGATGAAGGTAAAAGATCAATTTTTTAATTGTTTTTGAGATATATGTGTTTATAACATTTTGTTTTGTCAATGAAGATGTTAGACCAGAGCATCCTGTCGGGTTGTCCCTAATAGCCACGCACGTTGCCTGCTAGTTTGATGTTGTCACTCCTTATCAGGAGGGGAGCAACAACGAGGAGGATATTGCCAGGAACCTTGAGGGGTTGACTTGTGGTATCTCGGAGTATGCTCGGGTGGGAGGCATTCCTCGCTAGTACCAGAGACACACGGTGGGAGTATTGGATCGGATTCGCCGATTACTGACTCGTGTTGCACGAGCCATGTCATGCTACCACGATCACCATGCTGATTAGTTACTAGGTCCAACATTTTACAATTTTGAGGCTTGCGAGCTACCGATGTTATTTTGGACACATATTATTTTTTGGGGTTTTGATGTATCAAACATTATCACCATCCATCTATATATATATATGCCGTGTTTTCTTTCTTACTATGGTACAAATGATTTGTTTTATCTTTTTCACATGTTTCGTAAATGTCTATCCAACACATAATTAACTAATGCATCTGTCAATGTATTCATGCATCTAGGAATATGATGATATGCCATGTAATCAAAATGTCTTTCCAGTCGACGAAAACAAAGATACATTCTCAATATCTGAGGGTTTCTGACAGAATATTGCCCATTGAGTTGAAGGATGACAAGCTGTGAATCCAAGTTGACAACCAACTCTCGAATGTCAAGAGCGATGGCTTTTGACAACAATTCAATGACCGCACTGTATTTAGCAATGTTGTAAGTTGTGTGACCTAAACAGATACCTTGAAGATCAATCAGCTCACCGTGAGGGTCATAAATAGCCCACACCGCAGATGATTGGTTCCGAGTACTACGGAAAGTACCATCAACAAAACCGATGTGGGGAGTCACAAACATATGCAAAGCAGGGAAAACATAGTAAACAGGAAAATTGTTTGAAAACTAACACACCAAACCATACTGCACAAAAATGAATGGCACACTAATGTACACAAGTAACCATGCAAGATGACCTAAGCATAGTAATTTTTGAGAGAGTCCATGCTCAGACTCTGGTAATCAATCAACACAGATGAACACCGGAGTTTTACCATTGTCATGATGAGTAAGCATTGACTCGGCCAAATAATAGAGTAGATCTCATATAAGGCTTTGCCCCCATGCCCCCTAGGCGAGGGAGGGTTATGAGTCAGATGACAACCTCATTGTAATAATGGGCAATCGTAAAACTCGGGGAGGAAGAAAAAATCCTGAATCCATGAAGAGATAAAGGTGCCCTCAGTTGAAAGATCTTGACCACGTCAGGATAAACTAACATGTCAATATGCAGTTAAGAAGAGAACTGCTCAAAACACATAGATATGACCGTCGGGCTAGGCAGGAACGAAGAACGATGATGAGGAGTGTTCCAAGGTGGTTCCTCACTTCCATGATACTTTCATCAGCAAGAAAAGTCTCTGCTAAGGGATCAAGAGATTCCAAAGTGCCAAGCCATGGGGATTAAGAATACGTATCAAGAGAGGTCTTTGAAACAGGAGAATCAGAGGATGCAGAACTTGACGTCGAAAGAATCTCCACGTAATTTATTTCGGTAGGACTAAGTGGCATAACCTTGCCCCAGGTATCAAAAAGATATGGTGAAGGTATGAACCAAGGGTCAGATTTGACCGAAATCATGTTGACAGAGGCAACACGAGGAGGCGAGAGTGGAAAATTTCCCATCAAGGCAGAATCTTTAAAAATACCTGCCCCCCACACTCTTATAGGGAGCACCAGTGTGATTGATGTACGAAACATTGCCATACGAGGAGGAAGAGGCAAAGAAGGACAATTGGTCGACAATGACAATCTTCCCTTGATGGGGAAAACGAATCATGCGAAATAGGGAGGAGGTTACAACATGCATGGCATGGGTCCAACTCCGGCCGAGTAGAAGATTATAATTGAGATTAGTGTCAACAATCTCTACCTGGACTTGCATTGGACTTGCATTGTCTTTCCCTCTAAAGTAATGACAAGGTTAGGTAAGATACCAAAGGGCCGCGAATCGCGCCCACGAAAGCTTCCAAAGTGTTCGGGGATTGGTTCAAAGTGGGAGAACCAATGGCCTTCCAACATGCGATTAACATGATGCAAGTGGAAGCACCTTCATCGAAGACAGTCTTGTGGATGGTCTTCTCATTGATGATTATTGGAATGAGAAAGACAATCTGATGATGCAGGCGCGAAACATGGTTCTCTAGATCAACACATATCAAATTGGAATCGGTAGGATCAATACCCCCAATAGCTGACAACAAAGATTTCTGCTGTGATGGGAAGCTTTGGAGCACCTCGAGATTCGGCATAGCTGACGGCGCTTGAGCCAAATCCTCAACAATATTATAGTGCTGAGTGGCTCAAGCATTGGGATTGTATGAGGATTTCCTTAGCACACTTCGAGAGGGTGGCCGTATAATGGAATCAGGATTAGGGCGCTCAATATGAAGAGGGCCAAAACTCAAGGCAGAAGAAGAAGGGGTGGCCTCTTTTTCTTTCCCGGCTATCGAAGCAGGAGTTTGGTAATATATTGATCTAGTAGCCACATTAATAGGGGTACTCATCATGAACACTTGAGATCCTCAGGAAGCAGATGATTGAGGTTGGTGTACCATTTGGGTCTGCTGAGACCAAAATGGCTCTTTCAGGACCGTTGGGGTCCCTTAGAGCAAACGACTAACTTCAGATCGTCGGGGACAATACTTGGTATAGTGATCCTCCTCGCAAATGAGGCACAAATACTTAAGCTTTCGTTGTGAAGAATCACCAGCAAACGACTTAGGAGGACCCTGCTTTGGGGCATCGACTTTACCCTTGCCTTTGCCTTTCTTCTTACCTTTCGAGGATTTGTCCGCTATGGTAGATTAGACAACATGGACCTTTGAGGTTTTACTAGGGCCAGGTGGATTCTAGGAGGAACTATTGGAAGGAGTGTTTGAGACCGACTTCTGTTTGGAAGAAGATTTAGCAGGAGTCTGGGACACTGAACCAATGACTCCATCAATAGGAGGTGTAGCCTGCAACTTCGATGTTGTGGGATTGGATGATGGTCGCAGAGCATCATGTAATAACTCATACTAAGTGCCAGACTGATAGTAAACGAGATCTAAGTATTGGGCACGAGAAATGGCTTGTTCTTTGGTAACGCATCCGCCCATAGCTATATCGCGAGCAATTGGAGCTACGAATGACTTAGTGAACCATTCGATGAGCAACTGATCAACAATATCGAATTTGATCAGGGGATGTCTACGTCTCCATACATTGATGTGATCGGAGATGTGTGTCGCAATATCTTGCTTAAGCAATGTGAGCAAGTAGGTGCCAGTTTCATAGCGAACCAGCAACTCGAAATGTGTGAGGGAAGCCATGGCTAAAGAGTTAAAGTCATGATTAGTAATTCGAGGAAGATCGATGTACCAGTTGGCTGCAGCACCTGTGAGGGTTCTTTGGAAAAGATGGAGACAAATATAGTTGTCAACATAAGAATTTGAAGAGCACCAGAGGTGATATGTCATCACATGGGATTGAGGATCTTCTTTTGCTTTCCCATCGAACTTAGGACAATTGCTCAGGATCTTGGACTGAACCGGAGGCCAGTATGGCGAATGAAGGATTGAATCATTCGTAAGGCAAGACACATCTGGCAACTCTAGTGTGGCCAAGAATGGCAATTGAGTATTAAAAGGCATCGGAGGTCGGTAAGCAGGTCCAACTGAAGGAGCCCATCCCTGTTGGTAAGGATTTTTGCCATATGGCCCCATTGTGGGTTACCTTGGCCATAGGGAGAATTTTGACCTTGAATACCTTGGAATTGTCCAGTCATAGGTTGTTGATAAGCAACATATAGATTAAGAGGCTGTTGAGCCTGTTGACCTTGAACATATGGGTATTGTACCTGTTGTCCCTAAACATACGGGTTGTGAACCTATTGCCCCTGAACAAGAGGATTTTGGACCTACTGCCCTTGGGCATAAGGATTTTACATTTGTTGCTCTTAGACATAGGGATTTTGTACCTGTTTCCCTTGGCCAAAAGGATTCCGGACCTGTTGACCTAGGACATTAGGATTTTGGGCCTGTTGTTGCAGGACTTGACCCTGACCTTGTTCTTGCAAGGGTTGACCTTGTTGATATGTATATAAGCCACTTGGGTTGGTTCTTTTGCTATAAGGGTTGGCCTTGCGGCTGCAAAAGCTGTCCCTGGGGCTGCAAAGGTTGGCCCTATGAGGACATAGGCTGGGAGGTTTGTGGAGCATACTACATCTACTATTGCATGGTTTGCTACAACTTTTGCGAGGGTTGCCCCTACGGTTGTTGCAGTTGACCTTGCTGCGGTATCATCTGCCCTTGCTGTTGCGTGGATGGCCCTTGCTGCAACAAAGGTTTCCCTTGTGGTTATAGAGGTTGTCCTTGTTGTTGCAAGGGTACTTGAACAGTGCCCAGAAAATTTCCAAACTAAATCTGGCCATAGTCACCCTGGAAAGTGGATGAGCGAGGTTGAACGTATTGCGCAGACTGAAGGACGTAAGGTGGATTGCCCATTCCTTGAGAACCATATGGAACGTAAGGGGTTTGGTGCTGAACCTGAGCCTCATAAGGCTGCTGATACTGGAAATTGCTTGACCCAGACGGACCAACGGGATTTTAAACCTGTTGGTATTGGACATTGCTAGATCCAGCAGGACCATCAGGGTTTTGAATAACGCCAGAAGAAGGCTCGTTCATACCAACCATGTGAGCCTGTGATCTACTCACATTGGTGGCATCTGACACCATAGAAACACTCAGATTTTGCCCCCAGGCGGTGGCACAGCTTGGCAACTTACTGGAGGGATTGAAGAACTGACAGAGACATTCTTTGAGACTGCTGGTTGAATCGGACGGGTAACTGGGACAGACGTTACAAGAGGGTTCGGAACGGTGGGTTGCACCGGGACTGAGGTAATGGCCTGTTGGGAGGTCAAGTTCACGATGAACAGACCTATAGTAGGCATGGTGCCAGACACCCAATAGGGTTATGGTAAAGTGATGAGGTACTAGGTGTACCCGAAACCAATTATGACAAGGACACATAATTAGGTGACAATTCCTGATGCACACTGACGTGAATGCTCCCTGTATAGGGGGAACCTCAGGAGGAAAATGATGTTCTTCCTCCTCGATAGTGCGTGGAGTAGAAACTTCTGACTCATCTGGAGAGGTGATGAAAGCATCGCCTTTAGGTTCCATAGTTGGGAACAAATGACGAGGAACAACTAAACAGGTACGAGGGGATAATACCAAAGGAACATTTGGATGATTGTATGAACTATACGGACACTACGGTGACATCAAAACAAGGTCAAACAAAGGATTCGAAGGACAGATAACCAGTCCAAGCTGAGCATCAGTGGTTGACGAACTCTCAGGATTTTGAACAGGATTGTCCAGAGATTCTGGGCCAAAATCAACAGGTGACCCAATATCTGAAGTAGGTGGAGGACGAGATGACAAAGGTTGAATGCTCAAAATGATTCTGAGTTAAACACCTTGGTCCTCAAGTGACTCTGGTAATTCGGGAAAAGGCTCCTCAGGCAATCTTTAAGAGGGAGGAGAGGAAGAGGAACAGGTGAACTAGATGGTTCAACCACGATGACCTTGTCTTAGTTAATAGAAAAATAGAGAGATAAACTTCAAGGCTTTAAAATGTTCTTTAAGGAAAACTCACGATTCGGTCTAGAAAATACTAATAGGATGTTATAAGATCATGGGCAATCAATTTATTAAGACACATAAATAGACTGGTGCTCTTTCATGTTTTAAGAGTCGAGATAGAAACAAAGATGACTCTATCGCTTTCGATTGGAAACGAGCTCGAAAGGACAAGCGCTTGAATGATCTTTTAAGTTTAATGAGTCAAAAAGATCAAATGACTTCTCTGGATGATCTAGATAGAAAGGATTACCAGGCAGCCATGAATTGCAGAATACCTCCCAGCGAACTGCGAATTACGGGCAGGTAATCTCTGCGAATGTTGTGTTCAGTGTATCACGTTTGCAAGGCGGCCGACTCGGCTTCCTATGGATAAAGAATTGCAGACTAGAGGAGTCTCCCGTTATATACTCGATGGTACAAGGAACACAAATCAATACTAGCGTTGTCTAGTGCCAAAGCTAATGACAGTTGCTAGGTTTAAAGATGCTGGAACATGTCTCTAGCCTAGACCTTCTAGATGTGATCATTAGATTTTAAATGTGCCTTAGGTTAATTGAGTTCATTTTAAATTTGATCTTGAGTTATGTCTCGGTTTTCAGGCCTTAGCGATGTAACTTGAAAAACCCTAAATGTAGCTAAATGAGACAAGACCCTTTCAATTCGATGAATTGTCTACACTAGAGAGGGTGGAAAACACACAATCAAATGAAAATAACCAAGCAACTGAAAGAAAAAATGATTTTTCACTACTTCACTTTTTGAGAAAATAAACTAATGAAAAATATATTCCAATTCCTAATTTCCTTACAAGTACATTTCTAACAGTCCTTTCAAAAGCAAAGGGAGTTCTTTTTCTTTTCAAATGCCAATGCAATCCTACTCTTCAATGACGCTAACTACCGTATCATACTGATGCAACAAAATAGAATTTTATACTTTTCATGAAATGATGAAATGAATTTTTCTCATAAAAGACTTCAATGGAAAATTTTTCGAGACAATTAGCTCTTCAAGCAAATGAAAAACACGAAAAGAGAATTGCTTTCAAACTAATGAAACACTGAATTTACCAAAAACAAGACAAGCAATGTAATCCGTGTCGGAAAAGAAACGTTTCGATAAGCAAACGAAAACTTTTTAGACTTGTGTAATGGAGGTCAAAGTCGTAGAAGGATCGTAAATGAAATGCAAGGAATAAATGCACCAACAACTCTATTCACTGACTTCACAATCAGCTGAATGGATAATAATGTAGATGCCCTAGTGCCATTAACCATCCAATGGCCCAAGAAATCAAGCAGAAAGATGACAAACCAACAAGTCAACAAACCAAACGAAAAGCGGCTTTCTAGTTAGGGAGAAGACGACCTAAAAGGCTTACACAGTTGAAATCATGAGAGCAAAACACACTAACCAAGATTTGGGGGAAACCCTAATCTTCACTTACAGGCATCAGCGCAACTGCCTAACTGACAACAAGCGCCAAAAGGG